>WHPZ01588870.1:0-42745 GCA_016617965.1 Macrosiphum rosae | reverse complement strand
TAAAATCAAATTGTTATTTAATTAAAAAAATATAATTGATTTAAATATATTTGATTAAATTATTACTTGTTCTGGATGCTTGTTTGTAGGTTACAAATATTATAGTTTCTTATTTCGTTGTTTTTTAACTCTTAATAGCTAATATAAATATGATAATAATATAAATATGATGCTTAACTTTATTCAGAAAAAAAATCGTATTGCAACTACATGATAATTGTTATGCAGATCATACATTGTAATGAAATGATTTAAATATTGAATGCAGTAATTAAATGTTTCATTTCCTATATTATTATTGGAATTAACGTACTATGAAACTTGATATTGTCGTCACAAGAAAACATCACCAAACCATTTAATGGGTCATTTACTATGAAACATTTCTCATTTAAAAATATTTTTACCTCAATATTGGTTGAAACAGTATATACTTTATTCACTTTTTGTGACAGTTTTAGATATTATGATGAATTCCAATTGCGTGGCTCATATTAATTTTAGTAGAAATTACATCTGAAAAAATATTTTATGTTGCTGTGAAATAATTATACTAGTCATTCATGAAGCTGTTCTAAAGTTTTAGTTTAAGATTTTTGCTGAGTGTTTATCTGTTGATATATTGATCTGAATAATTCGTACAATTATTATGAATTAGTTTTACATGTTTGAACTGGAGAAAATGAAGTTGAACGAATTCTTTTCCTAAACGTCTGTCATTTTATATAATTTACTAGATTATTTTTAAAACCAAACATAAATCTGTACCAAATTAATTTTGTTTTTCCTTTTTATTGTTTTAACGATAAAAAACGAATAAAAAACTTATCGAGTGCATAGATGTAACTGATTATTATTATTATGTTTCTAATTAGTATTAAAATCAATATAATATAATCAATAGTATAAGACATAAGTACGATAAAATAGTATACCGGTTTTTAATATTAGTATGATATGGGATGAAATTCAAGTACCCCCAAATATAGTACCCTCAAATTCGAGTAAAAGTTGGTCACCTACCTATATTTAGGAGATAATTCATGTGCACCAATTTCCCAAATTTCACCAATTAATTTAAAATCTGTTTATAGTGTACATTTTATACTAACATAATATTATATTTTAATTTTTAAGTCATTAAAATGTTTTTATGTAAGTACGTGTATACTCATTTTTTTAATACTTGTTATTTAAGTTGATTTAAATACTGTATACCCATTATAATTAATTTATATTTTAATAATCAAAAATTTTTACATTTTGAATTACAACTTTTTATTTAAGCATTAAATGATAATTAGTAACCACTTCATATTGTTCTTAGATTTAGTCAATGGTTATTAGATTTATAATATTTTTTATTTAATTATAAAGTTTGTGTATACTATCTAATGCAGACATTGGTAATTCAAAATTCTTAAAAAAAATGTTATTACAATGCAGAAAATTGAGTAACTTGAATAATTTCCTACAAATCTTTTGCAGTTATGAGTTCAGTTCAGTGGCTGTATTGTTATAAACTATGTCATTCCAAATTAGTTTTCAGCAAACACTTGTTCAACATATTATTGTGTCCAGTTAAACTATGTTAACGTTGGTGGTGCCAACCTGTCAAGTTACAGAGTTTAGTCTGTACATTAATCACTCTTGTATAAACTTGATGTAAAGCATGTATATACACACACAGGAATTGTGACCACGATGAATAATTAATTTTATTGAGTATAAAATCTTAAGTAGAAAACTATTATCCTACATAGCGGTAAAAAAAAATGTACAGTTAGTGCTGAAACTTAAATAAATGTGTTTTAGTTCTTTTCCTAAATATCTTGAGTACCGTATAGTAAACAATAATTCAAATAAATCGTAAAATATATTTTTTTTTATTTGTGGAATTCTTGTTGGAATAATATACCAGTCGTTATAAAATATAGACCTTTGTACATACAAACACCTATTTTACTAGTTTAAAGTTTGTAAAATAACAAATATATTGTAATTACAGAATAAATCATTTACCAGCTCTACCCTGTTGAGGGTACAAAATCATATTATTTTATTTAATGCAAAGGTATACTTCAATAATTATATAACAATATTATATTATAAATTAACTCAATACAATCCATTAGGAATTTATTGTACAATTGTAACTCTGAAGTGGTTATTTGTGTAAAGTTATACATTTTAAGTGCACCCGCATGTATGTCTGTATTGCACTATAACTATATTATGTAGATAGTTCATAGTTGCAGGATTCATGAACAATTTCATATGCAAAATGAGGAAAATGGATGTCATTTTATTTAAGATGGCTTTATACCGATTATTTTTATTATTATTGTTTCTAGTACAAACAATTTTCTAAGAGATTCTTGTTTTTAAAATTACTGTGTCTCGATTTACTCTAGATTATGTGTCTATAATAGATATATGAAAAGTATGACATTTTTGGGTTTTAATGAGACTTGAGAACAGTAGAGAGGAGGGATATATTGGATTTAAAGTTCATCGAAGAATTAAAGAAGTGAGATTTCATTGTTTATTATAGAAATTATAGAAGTAGTATTTAGTTTGCAGTTACATTTGCATATGAACATGGTTTTGTCGGGTTTTTAGAGGCTGATTGTTCAGGATTGGTGGTGGAGTTGGATGGTGGTGGTTGTTGTCGTTTATGATTTTAGATGTTCTTGTATTTATGGATCCATTTTTTGTATATTATTGTACATAATTTTCAGTTGGCCGGAAGTGCTCCTTTGCAGAAAGTGCATTTTTCTGGGAGATCCGTATAGTTTGTGTGGGGGTTAGATGTGTGATTTTTTTCCACATGGGCAGATATATGCGATATATGTAGGCAGATATATGCACAGTAGGTTCGGCCATGGATTTATGATTGGCAATTTTGATACTTTGATAATTGTCCACTTTTTTGGGTTATTTTACTTTGATAGAAGAGAGGTGATAAAAAATATCATTATCATCGCCATTTGGATCGATATCTTCAAAGAAGAGGGTTAGTGAGATTTTTGTTTGCTGGTGCTTGATATTGGTAACATTTATTATGGTGTGACCGATTTCTTTTATTGTTGATTCAATAATCAGCCTAATAATTTTAAAATTAACTGTTTATAGTTTGTGTACATAATTAAATAACTTACATATTTTTTTAACTGAGTTGCGTTGACAGCTGATTAAACTAAACTACAAATTCTAAAATGTTTCCATAAGTTATGAACGGAATAGGAAGTTTAAAAATAATGTTTAGCAATATATTATAATGTTATATTTAGTACTTATATATATGTGTATACTGTATAGTTATTTATATCAATTAAAAACTAGACACAATTTTGGGTCTTCAAGTTATTAATTTCAAAAACAGATTCATGAGTCATGACCGTTTATGTAATCAATCAATAATAGTAGTTTTTTATTATAAAAACCAATCCAATCGCTTTCCACGCTCAAAGTGGCAGAGATAACCTACTCACTTGCAAAGAATATCAGCTATTTAATATTTAGTTTCAAAACTGAAATATTGAAAAAGTAATTTAAAATAATAAAATATAGGTACACAATACACATATATAATATTATAGTCTTATAGGATGTACGGCGTTTTAAATTTTACAGCCGATCAATATCCTCAAATGCAAACCGAAAGCACTTGTAACACTTGAATTTCGTACCATATAATGTATATACATTATATGCTTTGAGATGGTTTTCTGCTATACGATGATTATAGTATTTAATTGTTACACACACAATAAATTGTGAATTTTAAGAATGTCAACTACGATTTTTATTTTCTCAACATATCGATAAGCACGAGATCCCTGGTCTAAAAATAAAATAATGTACTAAAATTTACGATTTTGATGTGTCACAGGAGAGGCGAAAAGACTTGACAGACTACCGGGACGAATCGACGTTCAGTTTTGACCCAAGCCGCATCCCGGTCAAGCAGCTGCAGGACAGACAGAACCGGGACAAAAAGAAAGTAGACGGCCGAAAAGGCGTGCTACTCTCTTCGGTGACGCGCAAGCGGAAAAAGTCGCGAAGACGTCGGACGCCGTCTCAGCAACGGTCACAATCGGAACAGCAACCGGAACTGCAGCAACAGCAGAACGCCACGGACGACCGAGACACCATGGACGGAGGGATGTACGTGGAACCGGATGTTGAAATAGTGGCGGCCTCAGCGGCGGTGTTGGCGTCGGAAGCTGACACGTCGGCGGTGGCAGTAGCCATGGACGACGGTGAAGATGGTGACGATGGTGATGACGGTGACGACTCGGGTAGCCGTTCGTCGACGCCCCGCCGAAAACGGTCGAGGTCACCAGACCCTCCAGCACAACCGGTCACCCCGCCACCACAACCGGAGCCACCGCCTGCCACTTCAGCGGTAGCCAAACCCAATGTGGCTGCCGACAGTCTTCGGCCGTGCGCTCTGGTAGCTCCGCAAGGTAAGTGACACATGAACTGTAAAATATTATTCTTAAATAGGTATATACTTGTTTTTCTATTTTGTTTTCTATCGTTGGTTTTCTGTAGCAATACGTGGTGCATAAACCCCATCCCTAATTAATTAGCTCCTTTCAAACCTGAGTTATTTCTGTACTTATATCTTCCATAATTAGTGTTATGTATTCCAAACCTGATCAAACTTTTTGAAAGGCTATCTCAAGACGTGTCAAGAAGTAAAAATGTTTGTGTGTAATTTTTTACACACAAACATTTTTGCCTGAACATTTAATATAAAGTTATATTATGTTATAACAGTTCAAAAATATCGATATATATATATCATATATGCATATTTTTTTATAGGTATTCTGATGACATTAGATTAACCAAAAATAATTTCTGTAATATAACCAATATTAATCATAGAAACTTGGAACTTTTTGTCTTTGCGTATATTATTATATTATATAAACAATGAAATATTTAAAATATTTAGACTAATTTTATCTACCAACCTATTCACCATTCCATGGAATGTCGGTGTTAATACAGAATAAATAAAATAACCAACTTTAATCCTATTGTATCATTAACATTATGTACGAATATTATTAAACATCATTAGAAGTAAAAGCTGACACATCGTAGCTGTTCAAAGTCCATTCTTGACTTCTGTAAATAATAATTTATCACTGCGTTTAAATTCAACACAAAAACCTAGGTATGACGAAGTACACTCGAAATCTACTATACAACTGGGCAAGTTTCCTTGTTTTTTTATACATAAAATAACTTTAGTGTTTTTTATTCATCGTTTGTAACAATAAAATATTCTGTCTATTTTTTCAATTTTGATATGAAAATATATAAATAATAAATACATATAATATAAACTGTTTCATGAAGTTTATGTAGTTATTAATAAAACTCAATTTGAACACGAACTAATTCATTAATTATTACTATAATAACACTTTCTTAAAAATATAAATTATTTTTGAAATATTTTTAATATTCAATTTGAATCCTTAAGAATATTTTATTTTCTAAAACATTTAACAAAACGTTATTACTGGTGTATATTAATCGACTATAAATTAAAATTCATACCTTTAATTAGGTATTTAACAACTTTAGAATTTTCCCCTAGATTTAAAAAATCCTTAATTTTGATTTACTCATGTATAATATAAAAACAATATGTATATCTGATTTATGTATCGTTAAATAATTATAATATAATATTGAATTATCCTTAGTAAATTTTAGAGTTTAGAATTTACGAAATAGTGTTTTATAAGTTATAAGTATAAAATCTAGATCAATGGAAATTCGATAATATTATTAATAAATAATTTTGAGAATCAAAATTAAGATCTGCAATGGTTATTTGTCTATCAATGTTTTTTGATATTTGGAATAAATAATAAATAATATACCTTTGTGATTTGATTTTCTAATGAAATGCTAATCGGTAAAAACACTCATAACATAATAGTGATTCATTATGTTTTTTAAAAGACTATTGCAAAACTAGACGTTCCATTAAATAGTATAAAAATGTAAAAACGAATGTCGGATTTTAACTCAAATTTTATCGTTTCTTATAAACTAGAATATAATTTTATAAATCTAAATACATATATTACCATTTTATTGATTCTGCTACGATTAATCAAGTGATACAAATTGTATACTTGAACAATATAAATCGAACATACAATTATCATCGTTTAGATATGGGGGGATAAAATTATATCCTATATCAATTAATTTGAATCTATCAGAGGATACGAACCTAAAAATTCACAAAAAAATATCATTAAAAAGTAATTCAGATTTCTGAGGCAATATTAAATAGAGCAATATGTAAAGATCCTTTTTTTTATACTCACAAATTAAATTATTTTATAATATAATATTTAAATTATTTTTTTTATTTAGTAAAAATCTGACTTTTATATTATTATTTTTTATTTATCTATATGGAAATAAAATGATTGTATGAGTATAAAAAAAAAATATATTTCTATTGCTCATTTAAATTAATATAATACATAATTAGTAAGTTTGTTTATCATAAATCATAATTAATAGAATGCTAACAAATTAAATTTCAACAAGGAATAAGATCAAACGCATAGTCTTTAAAAAGCTTTTCACATAATTATAAATTGTAATATTTCATTGAGTAATTGAATTATTTTATTTGATTAAAATCAAATCATCTTTCATGTAGTTTAAATTCATATTTTTATAACTTATATTATACACACTTACACCTATTGTAATTCGCTTTATACTTGGAATGATACAGATGAAAAAAAAGTGCTGATTCCGAAGTTGGTTAGGAAACTGGAGTGGTATACTTGGGTCATTATATTTGAAAGCAATAATAAATCATTGCAATTGAAACACTTTTCTGAGCAAAAATCGGTTCACCTAAAAATGGTCAAGACTGATGTTAAAAACTGATGCTTGGCAGTTATATTTCTTCACCTTTTTTCTCGAAAACTACCGAGAATAATGACCCCTTTAAATCTGTGTTCAATTTCTAGTTCATAACTTGAAACTTTTTGATATACTACTACATCATTGTAAAAATAGTAGCTACCTGTTTTTAAGACTTCAAAATGTTACATTACCGTATTCACACTATTTTTAAAATTTCTCGAAAATCTCGATTATATATTTTTGACTATCACTAAGAATTTGAAATCGTACTATTCACACAATTTTACATCAAAATTAGTGAAATTAAATGAATTCCAAAGAACTGATCACTCTATCAAGTCCGTAATTTTTACTTCAATTTTTAAGTTTAATTAAACGTAAATTTCCTTTTTAATTTTGGTAGACAGTGTTAAGTTAGAATAAAAAATTATAAAAATTTACAATTTAATATCGATAATTTTTTAACAATACAATTATATAAAGATTAACAAAGATATTATATAAAGAAAAATAATTACCATATTTGATAAATGTTTAAATCACTAAACTATACATATTTCAATGGAAAAATGTTGTGAATCTAATAGTATTAATATTATTATCGTCCTTTAGTTTCAAATAAATGTTAAAATACTGCTTTTACATTTTAATAGGAAAAAAATTTAATTTTCTGTTTTAATTTAAACTTTGGACTCGTGAAAGCTATTTTAGATAAATAAATTAAAAATAAAATTCAGAATTATATTTTCTTTCTTCCCATTTAACTTAGAGATAACGAAAATTAAACGTTGTTGAACACTTCATATACCACTATCAAAGGGAATACTTTTCATATAACTCACTGATATAAAGTTTAATTTAATTTACCTTTGAGATAAAAAAAAAAGTAAGAGTTCTTGAATATAATATATTATGGTGACAGTTGAACAAATGATTATTTGAGTTTAATATAAAGCGTAATATGCTAATAAGTATGCATGAATACATTATATTTTATATGAATAAATAAAAATTACTAATTAGTAGTTATTTTATCAAGTCATCAATGTATTAATAAATCTTCCATAATATTTTTTAAAAAATGCAAATTTTATTTTATTTTGAATTTTTTGAAATGTGCCTTTAAATTATTTAGTTGATAAATGTATACATTATTTTATTTTGTTATTACAAGTACCACTAATACATATTATATATATTTCATATTTATATTTTGAACATAGAAAATGTTCATCTTATTGATTCTTGAAACTGTTGTTGATATTAATACAAATCAGGACGAGAACGATGGTTACTGGGTAGCAGACAGGGCAGTGCGAACACTAGTGAAGGAAACAATAGGGATTCATCACTGGACGACTCAGGTGTAGTAGATGATCATGATGATGGGGAAGCGACGTCGCAATCACAATCCCATCACACTTCACCACAACCACAGCAATGCGGATACCATCAATTACCTCAGGTAACCTCTATAGGCAGTAATTAAAAAAATACTTCCAAACTGCTGACGTTAATAACTGTGTAAATCGATATCAAAGAAAATTAAAAGTAATTTCGTAAAAATAACTCCACTCAGTATAATTTTTAAGGATATCTACATAAATTTCGTTTTATGAATTTAATGTAAAAATATGAAAATTAAATAGTAATGGCCTATTAAAACATTTTAGTTTATCCAATGCATTAATAATGTCTCCTTATTTATATTATAATATATCACATTTTTGATTAGTATGTATTTTGAAACATCTATTGACAAAGTAAAATATTATATGATACAATTTTCTTAGTAAAAATCAAATTTAAAAAAAATATTTTTCGATTTGACAACGTATACTCGCTGCCTAAAAATGTATAATATTATGGTATTTGTAAATTTTTAAATGAACTATTTTTTGTGTCTTGCATTGATCTTGTGTATTTCAATTGATTTACTCTAAATTATAAACTTTACGTGTTCTGTACGTTTATATCAGAATGTAAAATATTCTTTTCAGAATTCCGCCAACGATAATAGTTTAGCTGTATCAAAAAGCATTAAAGTGATCAAATGCAATGGGCTGAAAACAAAACCATTTGGCCGCAACGGCGAGGGCGAGTACGTGTCTCAGGTGGTGGTTATTGGTATGTGTACATTAATAACAGTATTAACTCCCTGCGCCGCCTCTAAAACTGTAATAGCTTGGAAAATAATAGTCTGTGTAAGATCTGTTTGCTGAACTATCAACGATACACTCACGTTAATAATTGTATTACTTGACCGTTTATTATAAATTTCACATAAATAATAATTCCAAGTTACGTGGACGACCTTTTTTCGCAACAATTATTACAAATAAAAATTAATAATAACATAGGTACGTATTTACACCAGACAAATATATAAATATCACTATTTTATGATCCCTGATGGTTTTTAAGGACGTGTCTTCTAAAATATAGTTATTTTATTTTTTTTTTTTATTAATTATCCCGCGGCAACTTATAGGCCATTGGGAGGGGGGTTGGTACTGTAGGTTTTGGAACGGTAGGTGTGTTACACGTGGGTGTATTTTTTGGCAGAATTTCGAATGGGGCACCCGTAGGTTTCTGCCATGCCCCGGAGTGGGGGATGGCGGCACTTGTTTTCCGGACACCATGACTTGCCCGGAGAAAAATGCCGCCCGGTGGTCGAGAATCGAAACCGCGACCGGCAGCGCCGCAGCCGACGCGTTAGACCGCTCGGCCACCTCGTCCCCCAATATAGTTATTATAATTGGTTAAACATGACTATTAACTATTATCTACTATCATCGACTTGTATCTCCGTGTCATTTAATATAAATTATTATGTAACTTGCAATTTTCACTAGTACCGTTTACTAGAGTATAATTATTGAATTTAATTTGAATAAATAAAATAATATCTTTGAATATTTTAAAATTTCTTACTTCATTAAATGTTTAGTATCATAGGTATCTTTTTTTAATATTTAGATTTTATAAATAGAATAATAGTTAATAATTTAAATATTTTTTATTTTTAATCAATAAATTAATATAATATTTGAACATTATGAATAGTGTAATATATAACTAGTTATTTACGTCCTTTGTCATCATTTGATAAAAATATTTTTATTCCTTATGATTGCACTTTGTAATACATTGAGGAACTTTTAACTTGTGGTAATTGTATTAACATAAAGTTATTTATATTTAATTTCAATAGCTTAATTTAAACTTTAAGGCTTAAATATAAAGTATAGCTTCGACAAAATAGAATATCAAATTTAGAAAGTCAGTTTCTTGGTGCTTATCAGAAAAAAAATGAAGACTTATTTATATAATATAGGTACCTCAATCTTATAATCGGAAAAAAATTTCTTCTACTTTTAAAAAAGACATTAATAGAATGGGTTTGTTAAGTCTCACTATAGCTATTTGCTAAAAAAGTAAGAATTTTCTAGAAAATGTAATTTTAAATTGAAATATTATGTGTTTTTTTTGTATTTTAATCTAAAATAATTCATTGTTTCATGATGCTTAAATCATCTACATATAATGTTATAAATAAAAAATTAATTGTATAGTATTTATATTATATATTTACTAAATTGTTAAAATATATACAAATGAGTTTTATTCCATCATATCGGTAATTTTATCTCACTGTAACTTATCATTTTTAATAAAATCATATTCTCGTTTGATATTGTGCACCTATTTAAATATCAATTCATGTAATAATATTATTATATTATTATTTTTCTATTTTTATGCATATGTTTTAAATTGACTCTACAATATAAATGTACGTAATTAATTTAAGCAAAAATAAGGTAACGTGTAACATAATACACATAATAGTTAGATTAACATTTAACACTATAATTATTTTGAAAAGTTAAAGGTACCTACAAGGAATTCTTACATTTTATATCTTTTTTTTTTTACTTTTTTGTTGGTTGGTGAATTAACCATCAAATTTATATTTCTAACAGCAACCAATAATTTTAGTTTTATAATCTAAATAAAACTTTCTTTGACGATTTTATTTTCATTTCAAGATGTGTGTTCCAAACAATAATGAAATGTCATTATAATATACAATCCAACTAGCTATATTATGTGTTCGTTGAATACAATTTATTTGCAATAGGGCAGTGGTTCCAAATTTACATAAATGTCGTTATATGTAATGAAATGTTGTAATGCATATAAATATTTAAATATTTGTAACTCAGTTGTCTAATCACAGTGATAATTTATTAATATATCATTATTATTATTAGATGATTTAGTTGATCGAAACTGTACGAATTGCAACAGAAATTGCATTGATTACCAGACATGGTTGAGAGTCCAAAACTGCCTGCATAAAGTGGTCAGAGATCCATTATTTGAGTTGTTTATTATGGCATGTATTATATGCAATACAATAGTGTTAGCTATTGAACATCACGGGATGTCACAAAATGTACGTAACATTTTGGACGTTGGAAACAAGGTATTTAATTTATATTTTACTTAATAAGTATGTTTATCGTTACCATATTAATAAAATAAAAACCATTATCTATAATATAACATACTGCTGTGCAATTTAATTTTGATTGGTCAATAAAATATTTTAATACCTAGTAGATAAAACTTAAAAGCACCTAAAGTGTGCACATTTGACGATTTGTGGGTATAGTCAAATTAATAATATTTGTGAATTGGACAGTTTAATATTAGTTTTATATTTATACATAAAAAGGTTAGTGGGGTATCAATTATTTTTATATATCCTATATTTAAAGGCAGTTACTATTTTTTTTTAAATCTATACAAACAGCCAATCAGTAGGTCACCATAATCATTTCCAAATCATTTGATTTTAATATAATTTTTGTTTGATTAGCATATACAAATAATAACGGTATAAATGATATCATTTAATACAATCAGTAAACAAAATAATATTAGAATAACAGTAACATTAAAATAATAATATTTGTTAAAAGATACTATTATTTTATTTAATCATCGCATCATCAATAACTCTGTAAGAGTTTTAGTTTCCACGTTTAGTGTCTTCCAAGTTTCTCAAATTTCTCTATATTATATTTTATTATATTTTAAAATTCTAAATCACCCCTCTCAAATGTTTGATAGATTTATTCAACATACATAAAATCCAGATTTAGCTTTGTAGAATTATTGTGGAAATAGAAGGAAAACAATAGTTTCAGTAGTCGATTTCTTATTATCTTTTATCCTGTTAATCCTAAAGGTAACCAATTTAATCTTTTCAGGTTTTCACTACTATTTTTACTGTGGAATGTCTATTCAAGTTGATTGCTCTGAGTAATGAATTCTTCAATTGTGGTTGGAATATATTCGACATGATCATTGTGACAGCTAGCTTATTAGATTTATCATTTGAAATGATCGATGGTTTATCAGTTCTTCGCTGTTTGAGACTGGTAAGAACATTTTTATTCAAATCAATAAGATCATAATATATTGTGCTTCATTATAATAATTTATTTATTATAACTGCAATGTACTTGATGATGGTTATGTTTTGCTTATAATTAAATAATTGTTAAATCATTGCAATGAATATGAATAGCTATTATTATTATATTCATAAAGCTTATTTGATCATTTTTTAAATATTTAATTTTAGAGTAGAATTTTTTCAAACTGACGTTAAATGAAAGTTCAACAGAAGTGTCTTGTATCACGAACGATGAAAAAAGTTTCGCTTATTTGCTATGGGATTATTATTTGTTTTTTTTTTTATTAATCTACAGACTCGTGAATCCGTAGAAACACAGAGTGGTTTCACAAACACACGTATATATCATAACAATACCGTTATAAATATGTCAGAGTAGCTTAACCGTTTGTTTTTAATTTTTTTTTAAATACGTACAAACGTTTTTAACAAAGAATACTCTATTGTCTTTTTAAAAATAAATTAGATAAATGGATTAATATAATTATATATCAATATTAACATTTCAACCTCTTGATTTTAGTTGTTGTTAAAACTTATGAGTATAATATATCTTGACAGTCACTGGATTGTGCATTGGCTGCAATACTGTACGCAACTACACAATCAGAGATTTTCCAGGAGAAGCAAAAAACTAATTAATTTGATTCCAAGAAATAAATTATCCGATTATAATTTCCCCAGATGAATAAAAGATAATAAATAGTTGTCTTATACAAATATAATTTGATTCATTTAATAGCACTTAAAAAAAATAATGACGAAGCATTGTGAGATTGAGATACATGATACGGTTTTTTCAAATACAAATATTGAATAAAATATGTGTAATTTATATTTATTTAATTAATTTAATATGTGAAAAATATAATATTATATTATATAGTTTATACCAAAATAATACAATATAAACACTAAAAAAAATTTAATTTTAATTTTCCTTCAATATATTGTAAATAATGTTAATTCTTGAACTATATTATTATACTTAATATAATCATAATAATATATAGCATAACATTATGTTGTATTTAGTCTTAATTGAAGATCTTAAAAAATTATTATTAATGATAGTTTAGCTTGACAGTAGGAAAAGAGTAAAAATATGTATTATATTATGTTTAGTATAAAATATATTGTTGTTGTTTTTTTTTTTTTTTTTATTAATTATCCCGCGGCAACTTAGGCCATTGGGAGGGGGGGTTGGTACTGTAGGTTTTGGAACGGTAGGTGTATTACACGTGGGTGTATTTTTTGCAAGAATTTCGAATGGGGCACCCGTAGGTTTCTGCCATGCCCCGGAGTGGGGGATGGCGGCACTTGTTTTCCGGACACCGTGACTTGCCCGGAGAAATTTGCCGCCCGGTGGTCGAAAATTGAAACCGCGACTGGCAGCGCTGCAGCCGACGCCTTAGACCGCTCGGCCACCTCGTCCCCCATATATTGTTTTATTTTTAGTAAAAACTACTAGGTACATAGTGCAATATTGTAATATAACTTATTAATATTAAACAAATCAAATGTTAAATGAAAATTACATGTATTTAAAATATATGTATTTGAACAAAACGTATCTCAATTTAATATTACTTCGTATCGTCATAATGTTTTTGTAATACCCCGTAAGTACTATAAAATAAATCGAATAATATAATGAATATAAATTACAGCATTTTCAAACTCCATGAAGCTTCTTTTTATTAATCTAAGGAAAGAAAATTACACAATTATTTTTCAGAATCAAATTAATTGGTTTTGTGTCTCCTGTGAACAATCTGTAATTATGTTTATTTTGTAGTTATGTGGTATTGCGATTAACTACAATTATAATTAAAATAAAATATTTATCATCTACAGGTCTATAAGTCCTAAAGTATGAAGAAAAAGTTTCTGCTTGTGATTTATTTTGATTTAATTATGATAATAATTATAATAATAATAGAAAATTAAATGTAATTGCATAAAAAACATCGCACAAATTCCTATTCGTGGAGTATTATAACTTACAAATTACAAAGTCTCATATTGAGAAAAATAATAGCTCAATACTCGAATCGTACAACATTTCCAAAACAATATATTATAATATAATATATATGAGACATTACAATATATTATTCTCGGAACACTGGCCTTTTGTCTATTGAAAATGGTAATTGACTGGCCGTCTCGTACATATCATTCAACCGTGGTATTCCTTATAAGTGATGATCTTATGAGTTATGTTTTGAGAATGCGCCTGGCAGACTGTAAATTGCGTCCGGAGTACTGTTTGGGTTTTTAGGAGAAACGTATTGCAGCGATGGGAACGAGGTAAGGGTGTAATAAACTGCATCCATGTTTTCCGAATAGCTATATAAGACATAAGCCACCTACCGTTATATTATGCAAAGTGCCGGGTTAAAATATGTCAGACCTAAAACGAAAACCGGCAGGTTAAAAACCATTAAACATTTTCCGTTTATGGTATCGTTTCGTGTTCACCAAAACTGCAGTTGTTAGTTATAACTTATATTATATAGGTAACCAAAGATACCGCTGTGGCCGTTTAGGACGTTCATTGTTTTGTCACCGTAGTGCTCTTTAAGTTATTCGACTGCATACAATTTGTGTCTGGCACTTGTCTGGTAGAGAACGGCAAGCCTAAAAACGGATCTCACTGTACCTACTTAAATTGTATTAACATAGAATATGATTGTAAATCAAAGTTTAAAAATAATATTTATATTATATGAACAAATGCATGTACAGCTTGTATACTCGTTTTCGAGAAAATAAGATTTCCAGTAGGTCTGCACGTTACCCCCAAGTGCCCTCCCCTGCGCAACGCTATAATAATATAATATAATACAGTACCATACAATACAGTTTTTATAAATTCGGACACTGAGACCAGCGGGAAGTTATATTGTTATCCGTTAGAGAAATTTCCAACGGTATGGGACATTAACTTTTATCGTAATTGGGTGAAATGAAGCACGGCCGCTGGAACGTTGGTGACTTGACTGATTTACCGCTTTACACACATTATTACAGTGCGTTTTGATTAATTACATAGCCATTATTCTTTCTTTTTTTCAATTAGCTTCGAGTTTTAAAATTGGCTCAATCTTGGACTACCATGAAAGTATTATTGAGCATCATAATATCGACCATCGGAGCTCTCGGCAACCTTACATTTGTCCTAATCATCATTATATATATTTTTGCTGTCATCGGCATGCAACTATTCTCAAAAGAATATATGCCAGAAAAATTTGATCCAGATCCTGTACCAAGGTAATTAATACATACTTAATTTATTTTATACTTTTATCTAAGTAAATGTTACTGTATTACTCGGTCAGCAAAAACGAATTAACTGTTATTATATATTTATTTTATTTTATTAATTATGTGGGTAACTTACTTATACATAATATACATATATTAAATACTTCTAAAACAAAATATTATAAAAATAAAAATGTAATACCTACCGTGTGTTTCCAAAAGTAAATGTGTACATTGTGGTATTATGTGTTAACAAATCGTGTTCTATAAAACAATTGCAATTTACAATTATAAGACTAATTACTGATTATTAAAATGGCAAAATTAAATTTCAAAACTCATTAACTGCCAAATATTTTGAATTATCGTGATAACCATGATATTTTAAGTGGTTTCTTATTACAATTCGACGAGATTAAAATATGTTGTTAGAATATTATACGAAATTGTAAAGCTAAAGTGATTATATAACTTGTCAATGTTATCAGTGATATTTTAAAAGTCATCGAGGATAAGATAAGATATTTGTCTTATTAATTAACTATCTACTTATTATAAAGGAATCCTTTGTCAAACAGCGTGTTATATAACATGATAAATATTTGAGAATATTCTATTGATTTCTGACTCATTATTAATATTACTATCATAAATGATAAAGCATTAAAATAAATGTTTTAGTATTAAGCTAATTAAGGAAGCAAATTATGTTTTAGTATTAAGCTAATTAAGGAAGCAAATTATGTTTTAGTATTAAGCTAATTAAGGAAGCAAATTATGTTTTAAAATATATTGTAAAAGGACCGAATAACTTGAAATAAGATTATGTTTTTGAGTATTAGTATTAATGTATTAAATTTATTAATTAAAAATTTCATATTAAAACTATCATTAATAAATCGCTTTATTTGATGGCTTTTGTAGATGGAATTTTTCAGATTTTTTTCACTCGTTCATGATGATTTTTCGAATTCTTTGTGGTGAATGGATTGAACCATTGTGGGATTGTATGAAAGCTGAAGAGAAAGAGGTATGTTATTAATCTTGATTAAAATTCCCCAGAGAAATAATTTTACTATTTACTACACTTTAATATTATTTTTAAGTTGATATTTTTTTATTTATAATAATTTGAACATATAAAATAATCTAAGAAAGACATCAAGGCAGTTTTTTAGTTATAAAGTATTATACTTGAGCTTCTCTGTGGATTATTTACTTAAAGATATAATATAAAAAGTATATAAGGCTAAAATTACTTTTAATGACTTTCCTTAGGGTTTCGGTATATGCTTCGCAATATTTTTGCCCGCTCTGGTGATGGGTAACTTCATGGTTCTTAACTTGTTTTTGGCGTTGTTACTCAACAGTTTCAATTCTGAAGAGTTAAAATCAAAAAAAGAGGTAAGATATTGAATTATATACATAAAACAATAAAACAACCTATGTCGTTGCGTATAATTTAGCAAGGTCAACAAGAAGTAGACGAAGAAATGGCTCATTACAGAGAAAGATGGGCCCATCATGTTAGAGTAATCAGTAACGTTTGCCAAAAGTGTAGAGATCAAAATTCGTCAAGAAGGTCCTCAATTTCTTTGTCGAATATCCCAAAAGATACAATTGTATCTCTCTTAGATTATGAGGTATATAGACAAACAATATACATGTTATTCTTTGGCTTTTCTACACGTTTTGCTGTGCAGGTACACAATTGCCTTTTAACTTACACCAAAAATGAACTAAGCGTTCTAGCAATGAAAACATCAAGATAAAATGAAAAAAATGAAAAACTATTTTAATTTTGAGAATAAAATAATGTTAACGTCACGTTTTGTTTTTAAAACTCGACACACGCTTTGACACTCGAGCACACCTAATATATGGGGTACAGATTTACAATATCTTTATTTTATTCGCACACAATTTCATTTACTGAATAATGATTGACGTATGAATTATTTTTCAGCGCGCACATATTACACAAATTCAAAATAATAAGATATTTTGCACTTTGTTTTAGGTGTATCACATACCTAATCAAAAAGTTGAACACAAAAAATGTCTATATAAATTATTTTAATTTTCTTAATCTTATTTTGTGATGCTCTCGTATAATCTTCAAACATCTACTACATAATTCACAGCTTTTAAATATAATTAAACATCAGCTTATACTTTATAAAAATTCAATAATTAAGTTTTAACTAACTAATTAATTATTAATAATTGTATTGTACTTTAAATATTTCAATCATTTTTTTTTTTAATAATGCACTTGCAACAAATATTTTCAATTACAATTTAAAAAAAAAATCCGTACGTACGTTAACTTTTAAACAATAAAACATAGTTATTATCTGTTATATAAAACAAAGTTTTGTTTACATCTTCTAGATAATAATATTCCTGTGGCAACTGGCAACCAACAAATGAATAAATTATAATAGTTATTAATCAAATAGGTTCCTACTTAATCTTAATACTCTTTATTATTAAAAAAAGTTTTGTATATTCTGTCTTTCATGCATTTTATTTTTAAATAATTATAATTTCAGATATTAAATTTCAAGATTCAATGGGGCGACCCTTGGGTCATAGAAATTAAGACCCCAGAGGGAAAGGGGTCAGCATAGGCCTACTGGGGTCCTTGACCACCCAGGTTGTTAGTGAGCAAAGATAGCAGGAGAAGAGGCCCCCTGGCTTTTTAATAAAATACTTTAATTAATTTTTAATAACAAACAATATTTTAACCAAACAACGTTTTTAATTTCATAAAACATATTTTTTTTATTAGATTTGTTTGTTTGGATAAAAATAATTATGCTACATCAGGCTCAAATATATAACACGGAATATTTAAGTTCATCCCTTCTAAAAATCATTGTTTCTATCATGTCCCTGATGAGTAGCATTTAATGGAAATCCGTTGTGCATGACTAACCATTATAAAAAAAACAACCAGTCTTAACCCTTAAAATATTTGCTTACATAAATAAACATGTCACTAAATCGTTAAACGAAAAAACTAGGTATATATTCAACCGCAGGAGTATGTAAAAACAGCTTGGATATATTAGTATATACTTTTTATAACATAACATCATGTAAAATAGCAAAAAAATAAAAGGGTATAATTATTATAATTATTTTGATAATTTGATTATTTAA
The DNA here is from genome assembly GCA_016617965.1 of Macrosiphum rosae. Classification (NCBI taxonomy): domain Eukaryota; kingdom Metazoa; phylum Arthropoda; class Insecta; order Hemiptera; family Aphididae; genus Macrosiphum; species Macrosiphum rosae. Next base: position 23,886 of record WHPZ01588870.1, on the reverse strand, counting down.
ATTAGGACCAAACTAAAAGTGTTGCTACTTAGTGACTTCTTTAATTAAATCATGCATGTCAAAATACACTTATATATATATATATATAAATATAAATATAACATAAGCGTTTATTGCACCAAAATAATTAAGAATAATATAAACGTCGGTATATTCACCGACTACAAAAACAGGAAAAGAATACATTATGTATTAAGTTTGAAAACCATAAAATTCAAATAATAAATACAACAGTTAAAAAATGTATATCTTGAAGGTTTGAATGGTACATAGGTAAATGCATACTGAATAATTTAAAATTAGGTATTTGATTAATATTCAAAATGTATAACTTTTAGTATCAATAAATTTCATAATTAACTGATATTCGGTATAAATATTATATTAGTATAAATATTAGTTAATTTTTACATAATTTATCGTTACTCGTTAAAATATGAATACATAGAAGTATAGTGCATTAGGTTATACCTACAATGTAAAACATCCAAAAAAATCTTTGACGAACAACATTGTAAAAATTATTTACAACGATTAAATTTAGGTTTGGGTATATATTTATGTTTTAGAGAAAAATACTGTATCTATAATATAATATCATTAACTAAAAAACTTTTTAATATAAAATAATATTTTATACTTTTATTCTAAGGTGTGGTCGGAATGTTTTTTATTTTAAAATTATTTAAATAAATAATAAAGGTAATTTAATACTGCGGAAAAATATCTGAACTAAAAAAAAGTTTCAATTGGGTTAAATATTTGTTGGTAACAAAATAGAGCATTTGCGTAATGATTACAACCACATTGTATTGCAATGGACACATAATGTTGTTAGTAAATAATTTTAAAATCTTTTAAGTGTATTTTTTTTATACAAGAATCTTTTTTTTATTTAATATTTCAATAATATTAAAATGCATAAATAAAAGATTTTAAAAATCACAATAATTTAATTCTATAAAACCAAGAATGAATTTGCATGGCACACTTCAGTGCTCTTTTAAATGCTCGTATCTCATCTGTTTTTTAAGGTGTTCCACATTTATTCCAACTGAAAAAAATTACTAAACGAATGATAGTCCCATTTAACTGTTTTCCATAAATCCTCAGACCGAAATTTATGTTAAATATTTTTTATGTTTCATATAAGCTCGCGTTTTAAGTATTAAAAAAATAACTTCTTACAGAAAGTTGGTTTTCTAACAATCATGGTAAATTATTAAGGTTCAGAACTTTTTTAATTCTGTAAAAATATTGAAATGTTTAACAGAAATTCGCACCATCTAAAACATATTATAAACGGACTACATTAGAAATGGATATTTAAAAAATAACTATGATCGACTATTGAAAATGTTTGAAAACATTCTACAGGTGTAGTTTATTTGAAAAATCCATATTATTCTATTTTTAGTATACCTAAAATTCCTTTCATTTACACATTGCTTTCTACACCAGTTCATTCAATCCGAATATTTTCACTGCTATTCAAAAAATCGAATTAACTGAGGGGTTTAAGAAAAACTACAAAATCCATATTTTCATTGTGTTTTTCATATTTATTTTATAAATGTCCGTGTTTGGTTCAACTCAGCGAAGAATCGGTATATATTTTTACTATAAATTTGAAAGCAATGATAAATCATCGCACTCGAAAAACAATTCTAAGTAAAGTTCACAGGTTTATTACAAAGTGTTATAGCACATTTTAGATTCTGAGCACACCGATGAATGTATTGGGAATTGGGATTGTGTGAGAATGTTTTTTTCCCAGTACTTTTCAAAATAATCAGGAATAACAAAAAAAAAAGTTAGAAGATTAATTTAGAACAAATGTTAGTCAGCCTACGAATTGTCCTTTACGTTATACTATCCAGTAGCCAGAAACATTAAAAGTTAGTATTTCAAATAAAACTTTATGATATAAATACAGATATATAAATACATAAATAAAATAAAACGGTAAACCTATAACATTTTAACTAATTAATTTGAAAAGTTTAAAAATTTCAACTTTTAGATTCTGAGTGAAACGATTGAAAAAACGAATGTATTGATATTTTACAATGATGTGTGTTTTTTTTTTAATTTTTATTTTTGTGTCTGTCATCACGTTTTAGGACAGTAAAAGTGCTAGGATTTTCTTCAACAGTATCTTTTCTGATAGGAAAGTGAATCTAGTTGGTACTTTGAGGAGTCAAAAGTAAAAATCTCTCAGTAGTTTTCACAAGCGCCGGAAAAAACAACATAAAAATTAAGGAAAAACGGGAATTTTTACGCAAAATCGGTTTTCCAAAAAATAAATTTTGGTTTTTGGTGTAACTCTAAAACAAATGAACGTATATAAATGCAATTTTCACTGGTTGTTTATATTTGCATTTTCTATACACGATGACATTTTCAAAATATTTTGATTTATTTTGAACGGTTTAGGGACATTTTCATTTTCCTTTTTAGTTATTTTTTCTATAAATATCAATTAAGTTTTATCTATTGGGCCAAAAAGTGTAAAAATTTAATACAAGACTCCTGATATATTGTTACAATATCAGTTCAAAAACATTGAAAATACATAGGCACAATTTTTTTTATAAGCATTTAAAGTATAACGGTTTTGAAAATATTTTTATCACAAGGTTTCAAGTCCATTCAATACAACATAAAAATTTTTTTTTATATTTTTTGTTCTTCTAATTTTTTTAGTTTTATTACTTTTAAATGACAAGATAGTTTTAATTCCATATTCCAAAGCAAAATATTTTTCCAATATTTCGATACATACAAATTTAATTTCGGACGAGTAGCTTATGAGTTATAAGTATTTAAAGTAGGTAATCGGAGTAGGTACCTCGCAAAATATTAGTCCCTGAACAAAATAAAACTCATAAAATACTCGTCCTAAATTCAATTTTTATGTAGTGAAATACTAAGAAATTAAAACTGTGTTGCCATTCAAAAAATTAAACTTAAAAAAACTTTAAAAAAAATAGAAGGATAAAAAATATACATATTGTTTTAAAATGTCTTTTGTAACGATTAAAAACCATGTAAAAAATAAATTACTAATAATATTCTAAATAAATCATAAAAGTATCTTTTGAAATAGAGGCTGATACACCATCTACTTTCAGAATCATCTACCCTATGTAGTTATACATCATTGAATTTAAATTTAACACATCTATTACAGTGACCTATTAAATGACAAGGTAAACTCGAAACCTGCTATACTGTGGAGTAATTTCTTCTTTTTATTAACGTGTAAAATTACTCGTATATAGCACTTATGATTAAATATTTTCATCATTAGTTAAACATAGCAATACATATGATAAAAGTAACTTTAAAATATAATGTCCAAACCTTTGATAGAAAAATTATCAATTTTATTAAATTATTTAGGAATTTAAAAAAATATTATTTGTATAATAATTCGTAGAAATCAGTTTTAATGTAATTTAAACTTTAAGAACTTATAAAATAATATATTTAGTAACAATTTTTGAGGTTTTTTAACTGTACGCAATAAAGTTATACACAGTATACGTTAAAGTATATAATGTTCACAATACAATATTCATAATATTATAATTTATAACAACAATACTTATAAATACAATTATCTTAATTAGTATAATAATACCTATACATTGTAGAAAAGAAGAATATTATATTAAATAATAAACTGACATAATATACAAATCAAGTCGTAATATTACTACCTACTCAGCTTTATAATACAATGTATTTTATTTATAAATATAATATAATATTAATATTAAAAAAACTATGCTTGAAATTGTTAATAAATATAATATAATAATACAAAAAGACATTCACAATAATTTATTTTATTTGAAATGTATGTTGATAATGTTTTATAATGGACGTTGGACAAGCTGGAACAAAATAATACATTTTAAATTATTACAAAATGTCTGAATTATTGTCATTGTTCTGTAATACAGGACATTAATGTAATATTTATATATCTTACAGGAAGTCGGGGATGGCTCTAAACTGGAAAGAAGTTTTCAACGAATCCGTTCAATTATCAGGAAACGTAAGCGTCGACAATCACGAACTGAGACAACTAGTTGTGATACTTCTGTAAATTTTAAACTGGAAAATACAGTCAAGCAGCTAATGCGAATCAAAAATGAAAAAAATAAATTGAAAACAGAAATGATTAATATATCGGATGATGAAATATGCGAGCAACAGCAGAGCTGGTAAGATTTCCATACGAAATTGTTTTAGAAATAAGACTGATTTGACCATAAAATTGTACATAATATAATGATTATGATTTTTAGATATGCATATCAAAATATATAGGTTTAGTGCTTTTATGAAAAATATTATAGCTACTCACAACTATTAAAATGTACTAATTACCACGATACTTTATACCTATTTTTATTTAGAAAATAATTATTTGAAAATTGAATCAAAGATATTCTCGACAATCCATCATAATTATCTTTATAAAAAAAAAAAAAAACTCAAAATTCGATAAGATTTAAATATATTATTTACATCGTTCATTGTATTAGTTTTGAATATATTAGGTAGACACAATAATTAAAAAAAATTACATTGCAGTGTTCGTAACTACTGTGTTATAAATAAGTATAATTTCTAGTGAATATGACATAGAAATTACCAACAATCGTATAGAATCTGATCAGAACGATGGGACGTCATTAGTACTAAATGCTGGATACTTAGATCAACAAGAAAAGACTGATCGCCGAATTCAGAGAGCCATTACCGAAGATTCTACTGATACAGGTTAGTTATTTTTAATATTTTAATAACGATGTAGACCTTCAGTGTTAATATACTCGTATTGCATAAATCATTATGATTTGATAACAAACCAATTTCAATTGTACAATTTATTTGTTCATGCCAAAATATTGCAATGTTGAAATATAAAGTACAATCTACGTCTAATTTGTAATCCAAAGTAGGTATACACCATTGAAACTTTCAGAACATTTCTACAAGCCGAAACATGTTTTCTAAATTAAAACAAAATTTTGAAAGTTCTCGACATTTTTAATCTAAAAAACCAACATAATCAAAACTATTCAATCAAATACCTTGCACACTCTCACCAACCTGTTTGTAGTTAGTGTAAATAAACACAATGTTAAATTTATCACATGCCTTTCTGAATATTAATTATGTCTAAAAGAAAACTAAAATTTAAAGTGAGAAAACCCATTTTAAAATATGACCAGATGCGATTGTTTGCATTGTGAAAAAAAGAATTTTAATAAATATCCTTTGGGATTATGGAATGCTATTACTATACCTACGGTATAAATATAATTATATAAATAATATCTATTTTATTAACAGTAAAAATAATGTACTCACGATATTATTCTTCATCTGATATTCTGATGATATGAATAAATGATACACTCGCAAAAAATAACAACAATTATTGAACTATGTAGACAACTTGAATAACAAAACATGTCATTTAATTGTACCTATTCTTTAGTAAATATTTTTAAATTATTGATATATGCACAAATTAATCAATATAAATTTAAAATCTTATCTCCTCCTTATTGCTCTAAAATATGAAATTATTTTATTATTATGTTTTGTTAAAATCGAATAAAAAAACAAACCGTACCATTCCGTATATTTTATAGTATAGATAAATATATTCAAAAACGTAGTTTTATACAAAATCTTGTCGTGACGTAGTATACTTTACAAAAAGAAAGACGACATTATGTAAATTGAGTTTCGTGGCCGTTTACGACTCTATCCAAGTTCATATAATTCAAAATGTTATGAAAAAAAAAATGAATAAATTCATAACACAACAGAAGGTGAAATGGTGAAATGAGCCTGAAGATCAATTACTCCTTGGGGATTATGTGGGCTGTGTCCAATTTAGAGTATCCAGTGCATACATATGGAATATAACGTATGCTAGAAGAAAGATTCTGTAGCTCAGAATATCTAAAAAATAAATTCGTTGTAACAGATTGATAGAAACCAGCACGGTTGTTCTATTATTAATATAATATAGTATAAAATAGTTTCAAGTATTTTAAAGTTCCAGAACTTTGATTAAATTTTTTTTATGTGAAAAAAACATGTTGTTACCCATTTCGATTACAGAATACGCGGAAAAATTGTAACTGTGCACTTATTGTCAGTGGGATATATATATTTTATTTGTGTAATTTTAGTCCTAATATGATTGTATGTAAAAATGTGTGGTTCAATATAGTATATTGGCATATAGTATAATATTTACTAGAAGAGTAGTTTGGCTTTATTGCATGACTTCTTGATGAATAATAATAATAACAAGTTTTTTTTGACATACGTAGTATAATATAAGGCGTATCAATAACCTATATATTTCTGTCAAATAATTCAACAAATATGACAATTTTACGTGTTGCTCAAAACACGACTCTTTACTGTAGGTAACAATAGTAGCCAGGTAACTACGATTTTATCGTACCTACTATGCTATCGGTTAGGTATCAAATACAAACTTAAATGTGTACATGGCATAGTTCATGTTTGTTGTTGCATCTGAAATGTCATGTCAACGTTAAAATTCGTTTTTTTGATTTCGTATCGTTTTCAATACAGTATAACGGATTTATTGACAGTGAGTCACTGAGTGAATTGTAATTGTTTAAAAAACATCATAATATGTAGCTTTCTGTTAAAATGAATAAATCGATATTCTGGAAACATTATTAATACCTACTATTTGTATGAATTATTTTAAAAATAACTGTATTTAGTTTTAATTTAAATAATTACATTTCTTTTTTTAATCTTTACTTGTAACATATTATTCAACGAATACAACGAAGAAAAGTAATTGGTTTTAAATACAATGATAAACTGCAATTATATTCTCTTTTTTAGTTATTTATAAATTAAATGGAAGCTAAAAATATCTATTAAATTTTAATGAGACGTCGGATCCAATCGTATATATACGTATACATAAGACGTACCTATCTAAATTGAAAAACTTTAGTGCATTATTATTTTAAGTGTAACATTAACTTTTTAGAATAAATAGTATACTGCACAGTGTACACTGTATCTACTCTTGACTTTCAATACGTATAAATGATAATTACAAAATGTGTTTGTTTTTGAATTGATTAATACATTTTATCGTGATTTGATAACGTTAATTTATTTATTTAAATGTTAATTTAAATTTCTCAAGTTCGTTATTATTTTTTCAAAATAAACAACTAAATAACCAAATAATAATATGTCTATATACTTATAAATTATAATGTCACTTCATGTGTACCTGTGTACCTATATTTTATAACTTAAAACAGTATATGTATAAATATTATACCACATCATCTAAATCGTATATTAAAAAAAGTAAATGAAAAAATATTATTTATGATTCTAATATCGTCCACATCATTTTTATAGTACCTATATCTTTTCATGTTTACTATTTTATAAACAAGTAAATTATCTAAGCAGAACTATAAAAGTTAACTTTATTAACCTTTGTATTCTTAGTAACATAACACATTTACCTACTTCAGTAAATGTATTATGATATATTCAATAGATATTTTTACTTTTTAAAGAAACATATTAGACGAATTTGATGAATAAAAAACCAAGTTATTGAGCCGTTATAAAATAAATTATATTTTTAATTTATTATTTAAACATAATGCTATTTAAAATTTGAAATACAAATTACAATGTAATACATTAAATTAATCAATTAAACAAAACCATGTAATTTTATTAATGAAGGCATTCGTTATCAATTATTTTAATAAAAGTATGATAATCTTCAAAAGCTTTTAACGATATTTGTTTTTGTTGATTTAATAATTTAAATATTTCTTTACCTGAATTCTTTATAATTTTGTAGAGGTTAATGTATATAGAATACAACGTTCTGCTAACAATTAATCAACAACAGCAATTGTTTATAGGATACGGAGCAGTGTACGGTGTAAGCAACTTTTTAAAGATCATTAGTCATTTTTTTTTTACAAAACCCCTTCAACGCCTTTTGTTTAATTTTATAATATCATATTTTATTTTACCTTAAGTAATTTAATTGCTATTTCACATAGTCTTATTTCATGTTTTAATAATATATATATATATATACAAATTTCATTTTACAATCTCAACCGTTTCCAAATCAATTTATCATCATAATAATAATCATAATAAATTATGAAAAATGTATTTAATTAAACCTTTGGTGATATTTTAAATATCAAACCAATAAACTAACTTTTAATAAAAAAATATAATTTATAAATATTAAGTAAAAATAAGTATTGGGTACAAAATTAATACAAAATATTAAATAAATAATGTAATTCAATGAGCGTAGGTATAGCTAAGGTTATTATTATAGTACATATTGAATATATTATTCCTCAAATTCAAAACTTTTATATCAATTCTGGTTTTTGGTTCCTAAGGGATTTGCTACCTACTGTAATAGCTGTGTGTTCGGTCAATATTTACTATTTCATATGTGTAGCATTATTAGAAATCAGAATATATAAATTGACCAAATGCAATTCAATTATATTTAAAGAATATAAATGACTAAAAATACATTTTGGAAATTTTGTATCTATAAAATATCAGTAATTAAATAATCGTTTGTTTTACACGTTAAGGATCTGTTAGAAAATTTTATTATTTTTTTAAATTGCGTGATATTTGATGTATTTTTAAATTCGTAGGAATAAATCAAAATAAAAAAATTAAAATTTGCATACGCCTCTAAAATATTATAATAATGCGTATCACAGTTTATCAAGGTATTTTAAAAAATTAAATCATATGCGTGTTTTATAAAATTTAAATATATAATTTATGCAATTAATTACTTAATCTACCTTATTATTTTTTGATGATAATACCAAGATATATGATTTCATTTGAAATTTAAAAACAATACGTTTTTCATTCCTTTGAACAAACGGTTTCCAATTTAAATGTTAACAGACACAAATACACAATAAAAATGTTTTTAGTCGAAACTTGTATATGATTAAACCCAAAAGGTAGCATAAAAACACGATAATACAAGCGCGTTAAATAATTTAAATTCCAATAAAGTTGTTTTGTTTTTTTTATCAAATATATAGGTATAGACTATAGGTACATTTTACTTCTTGCACAGTGAATTGTTGGATATGCAATATTAAAAAGTACACACGAAGAATGGAAAGCACGATGTAGATATAAATGCTACGAACAGTGTTGCGAGGTCGGTACAAAAAATAAAAAGGAACCAATTCACATGGTATTTTCTGATAGTGACATAGTATAAGAATTGAAAAGTACAAAGATCACGTCCTCGAAGATAGTAAATGACACATAAATGACTTGTGTGTGTGTGTGTGTGCACAATTGGATATTTTGGACGGGTCGCAAACGGGATAGGACGTATTTGCATTTAAACAAGACACTTATAATGGCGAGCAAAACTTATGTGGTTGTGTGGTGATGTTGGATGTAGGGCACGAATCCGAAAGGGTAAAGAAAAGAGAGTCATCGTGTGAACGAAAAGGACCGGGGAAAAAACCGTTTGTAGTGTGGAAACTAATTTATAACAAGGGATCCACGCATGGATATTAGAAATAATGTCCGGTTAAGTTTAGCAGACCAGAGCTATGGTTTGGATTAGGGATAATTTAAACCGGCTGAACCGACACAGACAGTGCGTATATGTTTGTTTTTTTTTTTTTTTTTATTGATCCTTAAGCCCGGCATCTATGGCCATTAGCTGTTTAAAGGGTTGTATTGTGGTGGTGGTAGGCTTTCGAAAGGTGAGTTTTTACACGTGAGTAAAGTAGTGTACACTAATATAGTAGTGTTTGTGTTTGGCAGAATTTTTAAGTGGGCAAACGTGGGTATCTGCCATGCCTGGATGGGGGATGGCGGCTTTTCTCTCCGAACACCGTGACTGCCTGTAGAAAAATGCCGACCGTAGCCGGGATCGAACCGACGCCTTAGTCCACTCAGCCACTCCATGCCCCGCGTACCACATTGACGGACACTACTGCTAATGCAGTAATTTACAATTTTGATATAAGGTGTCATGACTGCTATAGCAGTAATATGAAACATTTCATATTATAGCATTACTGTTATAGCTGTACTAATTCTAATGGTATCAAATGAAAGTAGACATCAGACTGCCGCATCGTGTTAGGTTAAATAATTGGGCACTGACATATTTGATATGGATTTTATTTTATATAGATTTTTTTACTACCATAGCAGTAATAAAAAGTGCAGTACCGTATAAAAACAGGTTGTGGGAATTTAGATAAATGAAAACTGTCCACCAATGTGGTATATGATAATATCACTTCGGAATAATGAAAAGTAAATAAATACATATCTATATTAACTAGGAGTTATGTAGGTACGTGTGTAACATTTTACTAGACAGCCGGCGCAGTTTAATATCAATGTTTCTTTATTTTTGAACAAAATCGTGACATAATATAATATTAAACTATTAAATTTACTGATATTTTTATATACGATGTGCATGCACGCAGCACTGTATACACATTGTAGTTTGTACGATGCTGTGTCGCTGCGTATAATATTTCTGTGGCCTAACAGCCTCAGAATGTGAAGGGATGGAAATTGTATTTGTTTGTATATATTTATTTAACTATAAATACTCAACGAACATTAGTAATTATAGTAATAATATATACAATATGAACCAACAGTTAAACTAAAACAAACACTAGCAAGTGAATAATTAAAGATTTAATGTCGTAGTGTAATATTTCGTTAAACAATGCTCTTTCGATTAACTCACGAACGCAAAAAAAAGTAAATAATAACATTTTTAATTTATATTTATATTACAAACATAATTAATTGGTATACAGTTATACAGCTTGCTATTTCGTTAAAATAACCTTGGCATATTATTAAAAAAATTGGATTATGTGAAATATAATGAAACACAAAAATATAACACCATATCCAAATCATGATCTTGGATCCATATTTTTTTCCAAAACTAAAATAATAAAACAACACATTCTTAAATGATACGCGTAGTCAAGCGATCGACATATGAGTCTCCAACCAGGGCCCCCACTAGGGGGGCCGTTGGACCTGGAGTACATGGGCCATGCTATTTTAGGAGCAAATTGAAATCAATTTGTAATTTTTGAAATGTTTAAAGGAATACTTATTTTATATTAAATACTATTTTATGATATAAATGTATATTATTATAATATATTAAGTAATTTTGTTATTTTAATCTGCGGGTTAACCATTGATTACCTAGACATCGTGTGTGGGACACCCGTATCGTTTGTACTGGGCTTTATTGTATTGGAAGTTGTGTATAGGATCTACAAAAACATATAGTACAGTTGCCACAATTTGATGGGGGGGGGGGGGTGTCCCAAACTGCTGTCTCCAACACCCAATATTGTTTGCTACCAGCTATCGCACTTTTTAATACTAGTTTAGTACAGTCATTATCGTTACGGCCATAATATTTCATATTTATTTTTTTTTTTATCGTGCATTGATTTATCGAGGTTTAGAAATCGAGCATCATGCCATCAATTTAACATAATAGGTGATATTAAATCTATCAGTTTCAAAACCTCGTGATTCGCTTTAATATAAATATTTATATATTATATATTAAGTTTTAACACGGTCGTCGGTCGATGGGCGGAGGTGATTTCCCTCATCTTAAACACGCCACTGGCAAACGTATATTGTACATATTATTACACAATGTACCTATATAATAATATATGCATAATATATTTTATACTCTCGATTCTCGAAACGTAGTCGTGGTTAAACATTTATCGAATGTAGGTTAATCTACAGTTTGCAGTGGCGGCGGTGGTGTTCAGTGTGTGTGCAACGCGTTTTTTGACATCATAAATCAGAACGAATTCCATTCGCGATGGAATCGCACGACAAGAGTCGATAACGCGAAAATGAAGGAGTAAAAGAAGGGTGTAAAAAAAACTGCCGCTTCAAATGGGTCGTTGGCGCTCTTTTGGTGTGTAATGGCAAACTGAAAGTATTCGTCTCCCTATAATACACCTCTCTAGCGCTCTCTCTATCTCTCTCACTCTCTCTGCACCTCGTCACTTGCTCCTCTTCCGTCGTCCGTAGTCTTATTTCACATAATATTGTACATGAAATGGAAGGACGACCACATTATTATTATATCGTCGTGTGTGCATGGTGATGAGTCCGACGCACGATGATGTTTCAACAAACTTTTTGAGTGGTTTACACCCACATGGAGAATTGAGTGTTTCTTTACATACATGATATATCTTTGGTGGCGTTTTTTCATGTTTAATTGTCGTGGAACGAATATTTTGATAGAATTAAAATCCATACAATGTCTCTATTAGTTTTGAAATTTATTTTATTTTATGTAAATATTTACAATGCTCTAGTTTGCGTACATGCAAATGAATCGTTATAAAATATGAAAACCGTGGTTCTTAAAAATATAAAATGCCTTTAATTTCTCTAAGACTCTAGGCAGTTAAATGGTAGATTTTATTTCATTAGTTAGCTACTATGTATACGACTGCTCCGAGGTTAACAAATTAATATCATTAATTATTTCAATTACTAGACTTAATTTACAGTGTCCTATATTTTCACATAACAATTTTACTCTGTGTGTCTATAAAATGATGAATATCAGCTGCTTTGGCCAATATTTTTTAAAGCAATCCATAATTTGTGAATAGTAATATTACTTTGGATTTCCTGAAAAATTCACCATTCGGCATTCACTGCGGTTTTAGACATATTAAACATCGAAAATCACACACTATTAAGCAATTAAAAAGTAAAATATTCCAACGAGATGGCGATCCAATACATTTTGAAAATTCAGCCAGCTAGCCACCAGACAGTTATTACTTGGATCGTGCATTTTTACAAAATAACTGACATCCAAAGAGATTTATAAAACTCTAAACCATGACATAAAAATATTACAACCGAAAAACACTTCAACTGAAACAGAAAATTCCAATGTTATACCAGTGTTTGAAATATTTCAGTAATAGTGTTTTAAAACTTTTATTGGTATCAAACACTTTTTTAGTACTTAAATTATAAGTACACATAAATTGTATTTTATCTGAACACAAAATGATCATGCATTTATCTTAATATATTTTTTTTATATTGCAAACATGACAACATAATATTAGTGAAGCGTGACGGTGACAAATTTAAAAATAAAACAAAAATATTATATAATTATTCAAAATATGTAGTTTTTTTTTATACATTATATTTTAAAAATATTTTAAATACGTATGAAAAGTATTACTTAAATAAGTATGAAAAGTATTACACCGACCAAATCAGTATTTGATAAGAACATTTTAAATGCTTTTAAAAATGCATTTGAGTGGACCTTTGAATACATTCTCAAATCATTGTATACAACAATACAACATTGCATAATAGTTTAAACGTACGCTTTAAGATTTAATTCTTCAATACGACAATACAGACATACAGTAGTAATAATGAATGTAAGTACCTCTTTTGCCTATACAATGCGCCGTCCAATATATTATTATGGTAAAAATCCTGTATTGTCTGGGCACCGTCTTGTTTTGCTGGATGGTGGTGTACCAATTATCATTAAATTTGAAAACAACGATAAATCGTAGCACTTGAACTGAACGCCTAGTCTAGTTATTTTAATGAAAACCATTAATAACCATTTTAACTGAACGGTCGCGGTCGTGCCGGTCGTGGACAGTTAATTATAATGAACCGACTAACGAATGTTTTGAATAAAAAAAAATTAACTCTATATAACGATTCGTAAAACTTTGGACACTGCTTACGTAATACGTCTTCGTCATGCCACCGAAATATGCGTATCCCGTCACCAATTGAGCATATATATATATATGTTGTGGAGAGGAGTGTTTCGCGATAAATCCCTAAAGGATAAAAAAAATCTATATTTAAAGTTGAATTGGGCAAAATGAAGTGTAAATAAACAGTTAAAATTAGAGCATGTGATAACATTTAATATTTTCTAATATTATTATCTATTATGGAATTAAGAGAAAAACTGGTTTTCTTCTGAAGAATTAAAAACATTTGTTTGTCATTGAAATAAAATCAGTTTTCATGAAAATATTGGTATCTTCAAAGTATTAGTCAATTTTTTACCGTGATCATGAATGTGTGTGCGTGTGTTTATATTGAAGAATTTATTTATTTTTCGTCAAAATGGGAAATATTGTATTCGTTTACAGTTGGACTTTACTCATCTTCATTTCTTTCAACGTGAATACACCACACTAACATACTTAAAATGTATTTAAATGTGTTATTTTATATCATTGGTTTATTATAGATATAATATAATAACTAATAAGAGTTTATAATAGATGAGTACATGGCACATGCCTCCCTTAACAAATATATACAAAATACAAATTGTATTTTAAATATTTTATTAATAAATAAGTATACATATTATTATTATGTCATAATATTATATTAATATCATAATAATATGTTCATATTTACTCGATATGAAATAGGTATAAATCAATAAAATCAATTTTGAAATTTTTGCATTAGTAGAATAAGTTTTAAATAAGTAAGTTTTAGACATTCAATTCAATTATTTTTTGCATGCATGGAAACTTAGTTTTTTAATATGTATAAGTAAAACTAAAATAATATGACTGTTTAAAGGTATATACCTATATAAACTAATGGACGGCGCCTACCATAACTCCGTGCATATAGTTTGAGGGGACGAGATGGAGTGAGAGAAAAAGAATTATGCATTTGGGAATATCATGGTCCATGGAAAACCAATGACATTTTGGTTTTTCAGCCATGGTGTTTTACATGTATTCTGTGCTATAATCACGATGTAGATAATATTATATTATCTTCATCATGGCTATAATACTGATAACACGTATGGATGAAAACTAAATGTAAATGATCCTCCGTGGTATTCTTAAACCCATATAGTTCTTTCTCACTCGGACCTCGTCCACTAGCTGGTTTATCACTCTAAGCGCTGTGCATTAGTAGTTTATAGATCTATGTTTATAGTTAATTATTATAATGGTCTACGACAGAACGTATACTAACTATATATAGTGGGCGGAGACCTACCTTGAACACCCCCCCCCCCCATCACAATCACAGGGAAATTTGCGCAAACCGTGCAGTTCACGCCACCGGCCATCGAATAAACTACCACATATAATATACCAACTTAGCATCGACACGAGATACACGCTGTATATGCATACCACTTGCTCGTATATATTATGACGCGTCATCATTGCGTATACCTACACCGGTGACGTGAGATGTCCGTTCGTGCGTCGAGTCCCCAACGAGAGGAAAAGCGATATTGTTCGTTCGTGTCCCGACGCGACGGTGACGATTCGCCCGGTCGCGTACGTGCAAAATATTATATTATTATGGTATTCCGCGTCGGGTCGGTGTCACACGCGCAACGGCCGCCGAGAGATTTCGCACCGTTCGCTGTCCCCCGGCTCATCACGTCCGCGGTGTTGGTTTCCGTTCCCGCGATTTGTCTTGTGGGTCGTATGCGATAGATATATTATACAGAATGCATCGTAGGTAGGTACTATTATACTAGAATATATAGTATACCAATGGTTCGCGATTCCGGTCGAAATTGTTTTGCGATCAGATAGATTTGTCCATTTGTACCGATTGCGTGTATGTGATGCTTAAAAGAATTCCGATCGATTATGTTTTCGGTCATCGTGTCGTATGCGTGCGACCACGGTAGCAGATAATTATGTAGCACCTATCTACGATGAAAGTCATAATATTCATTATGTATACAGGGTGGGCGTTTAATGATTTCAGATCGTAACATCGTTATTTGATTCGTAATAACAATAAAAAATAAATTATAATTGTATAACACGAGATAAATACAGTAAAAATCGTTTGTAACGATACCGGTTGTAGTGACATGTCGGGGTTAAATGACCTTGGATTGTAGGTCCCGACAAAACTACTATATTGTATATATTCGTATGTACTAACATTGATTTTATAATATATTATAAAATCAATGGTACTAATTTGTATCGATTATTATGACGTCTGTGGTCTGTATAATGACTATACGGATGTTATGACGGTTATTTTTGATTAAATTTAAATAACGGTATTAAAGTATTAAACTTTTATCGAAGCCAATATACCTAACAACCGATAATACTAAACACTAAAAACAAATTTTAAAGAAATTGAAAAAAAAAATACTGGATGATTTGTATAGAAACAAAGCACAAACTAAGATAACAGATTTTTTGAATACAGAGTAAAATTAATGATTAAATATTTTTTTTAAATATTAAAGTCACGATCTAGTGATAAAAATACGACACATTGATTGTAACACAATATTATGTTCATGTAAATACCTATAAAATCAAGTTTTTAAATTTAATTTTATCATTTTGGTTATAATGACAATCGATTATTTAGACTAATTTGACCAGTCTCTTGAATATCATTAATCATAATAAACGGTTTCTACTGTATATAATATAAATTCAATCTAAGTACATTAATTAATTGACTTCTTGACGTAAGGTTTGTCCTGGATATCAAGGAAAAAATTTGTATCAATAATCATAGATATTTATACATGTCAATATTTTATCATTTAGTTTTCTAATAAAGTATATATATTGATCTATACAATTATATGATTATATAATTTATAATGTATGTCAATAATTTTTAAAATGTTTGTTTTGTAATTTCAATTTAGGTTAAAATAATTGACTATAATAACCATTTTTATGTATAATTAATAACTAGTAATTTGTTTTATCTAACTAAATAATAATTTAAGTTATAGTGGTTTTATATATATGGCGACACACCGTTGGTTGTTTGGGACCGTGTTACTTTAGAGTATTAGAAAAAATACTATTGTTTGACGAAAATTGTTAGTAACCTTTAGTAAAAAGGTAAATTGTGTGGAATCGTGTATCGCCCCAATATGTGGCATGTACTATTGTACTCTATACATCGTATACGTTTTATATTCCGAGCGTACGTAATAGTTTTACAAAGGAGTGTTTTTTTTTATATGTCTGCAATCGTTTTGTTTCGGGCGGCATCAGGTAGAACAACCTAGGAGTGATTCGCTGACGTGCTGCAGTATTTTTTCGAACATAGGTTGTGTATATCATGTCAGAGAAGTAATTTTCCCCCGTTTTCATAATGTGTATCGAACAATTACAAACTGTTTTAAATTCCATAATCAAAACTCAATATTACCTATTTAATAGTTTACATATTAGATAGATTGAGTAAATTGTTTTCAATTAATATGCATTTATGGTTTAGATCAACAGAGTAAATGGAGTACACAGTAACGGACCAAAACTTTTTGCCGATTACCCTAAAATTACACTCTGCTCATCGTAACTTCAAATTCTCATAAGTAAATAAAAATACGTACAATATAAATATATACATAATATTATACTCTATATTCGAAATGTATACATAAAATTGATTACAAAACATGCTGCTTCTGATTATGAAATCAAAATCAAACGGTTGTCATTAAAAAAACAATTTAAAAACCTTATCAACAACCCACCATGATAACAAACAAAAATAACTTAAGTAATCGACTTTTTTTAAAACCATTGATATTAAACTTATGGATGCGGCATTGTATACATAAATCAGTAATCCAACACAATTGATGCTATTGATAAACACAACATCGTTACATATCTCTTCTCTCTTGCTTCAACGTTAGTTTCTTTATCGCTAGAAACTTTCGTGCGAGTGGGAACCGCCGTTTCTCTCTCCGTCGTTATGTCAGATGTCAGCCTAAAAGTACTTATATTATGTTTAGCGAAGACAGGATATCCGTAATCCGTATCCATAATAATATTATGTTTAAAATCAACAGTAAAAACGTTGAGTCCGTGTAGAAAACACACACCCATTGATACACTCACACACCGACACACCCATTCGAGATTCACACGCGCGTACTATCAAACGTCATATCCATCCATTACACAGCGGTCAGCTTGAATTTGTGTAAGTATACATATCGCTTTACAATTGAGCGGCTTCGTATAACGTTTGCAAGCGCACGAAACGACTACGTTTATACACATTTCCTCGTACACACGAGTGTTTGTGTGTGGGTGTGTGGGTGCATAACAGTTATTGCGGTCGTATAAACACATTTACAAATATATATATATTATATACACACATTAAACGCGGAGAATTGTTCGGCCGAAACGGCGACGGTCGCGTATTAAAGTGCACATCGGTGCTGGGCCATTCGTTATTAATTATTATTATACACACCTTTACACGACCCCTTTTGAGTGCGCCGTTGTATGTATATATATATAGGTGTACAACATACGATATGCCGTCTAGGCCAAACCAAAAGGCTTTGGAATGAGGGCGAAACGTACATTACGCCGCGGCGGTGGTGGACTAATAAAATACGCGCGTGGAGGGAACAGGCGCACACCAATTATTATATTAGTCGGGTTTTCGAATGTTTGGTATCTCCTGTGTACGGCTCGGGTTGAGCAGTAATCAGTTACATGTATCAAAGTTGCGTGGCCAATTTACACTTGTAATTCGTAATCGGCCACGTAATTTACAAGCAACTTTAAAATGTACCTAACTGGTTACAATTGTTATGATATTGTAACTTTAAATAAAACAGACTTTTATAATATAATATTATAATATATTCAATTTGTTTCAATGCAACTTAGTTCAGCATACCACACGTACCTAGTAATAAATTACTAATAACAATATAAATACATGATAAAATATTTATGTATAATTTTTGTATGTTTTTCGTAGTTACCTAATGTAATAATGATTCGTCATTAAATTTAAATCCAACACATTTACTCAATGACGAGAATTGACACATAATTTACAGTATAGATCTCATTACTCGGTTTTTTTAGTATTGTTGACTGTGATTTTCAGTACTATATTTTTACATTATGTTTTGTTGGCCAATTTCTAATTTCATAAATATTTAATAACTCAGCCAATACGGTATATATGGGCGAGGAAATTCAAACAACAAAAGTCACTGTACCACGCCAAATTCAATAAAAAATAGACATTGAGAAGGCCCTCTGAATAATCTAAATTTTAAAAATAAAAATCCTTGGGAGGAACAAACTTAAATACTTGCAAAATATGAGGTACAATTTTTGCTATCGTCTATACTCTATAGTCTATATAGTATACTCTTAAATGTCGACACTATAATATTATTTTATTACAACGCACTGTCGCATCAATCGCCTTCGAGTTTTCGGTATGTCGATATTTTATCATACAATTTTATCGTACTTACTCGAGGATAGCAGAAATTTTAGGCAACTGCAGAGTGCATTCATTATATGTAGTCTTCCATTCTTATTGTGAGTAGCAACGCTCATAGGGATTAGTTACATTAAAATTGCAGTATACGACCTTCCATCGTTTTAATCGTTTTAAAACGTGAAATTTAGATAAGCCAGTGTATTCGAGTGTGTGTCGTTTAAAAACACGGGCAGCTCAAGTTCAGACTTTATACATGTGTATAAATGGACGACCCAATGTGTTAAATTTAAATTGTTCCAGGGGTGTTTTTTTTTTTTTTACTTTTATCAGTCCGCTGACATCTTAACACGATACTGCTGAAACAATGATAATATCCGGTTCTGTTCGACAATCATAATTTTCGGCATCATAATAATACGATATTACACAGTCGTCGACCGTGTGTAAGATAAAAATTCAATTATGTTTCATTTTTTTTTTGTTTTTATCCACTGGAAAATTTATTTTCGGCGCTATGTTATCTACGAAGTAAGCTCCTTGCACTATACAACAATATTGTCAATACCATTTTATACTAAACATTTAAAGTGCATTTATCGCCTACATTCATAATAATATGATAATCCCTTATCTTTAGCGGATAAATTGGATTTTTAAAAATTAATAGAATGTCAATCACTACAAAAAAATACTCGTCACCGATATCTACCTATTGGCTATTATACGGAGTGTGGTGTAATGTCTTACGGGATTTTCGTTGGTGAGTGATATAATAGGGAAGAGGGCATAAATGTGTTTGGGTCTATATAAGACAACTTTTTTTTTTTATTATAAGACAATTTTATTTATTTATTTATAATAAGTATACGTCCAACAATTAGGGCTCAGAACAGTTATTTTACATTTAATAGACAAAAATACAAAATTAAGACATACACGTAACTTATACTAAAACTAAAATGGCATTACAAATTTAATAATTAATATTCATTGCTTAAAAGTACCATCAACATTTCAAATTAATGATTTCAACTTCGTTAAGTTGTCATGGAAAAAATCAAAATTATTGATAGAATTCCCGAACATTAGCATTCTGTTGATCGGAGCGAATTGACTGTAATTATTTCGATGAGTGTTAGTATAAAACATTTGTGACCCACGACTCACGAGTATTACTTTAAGGAACCCTTAGTGGTATTTGACTAAGTAGTTCTGGACATATGATTAGTGAGTTAATTAATTTGTACAACCAAGATAAGTCATGATATTTTCTCCTAATTTCAAGTGACACAATATTATGTTCACTGGCTAGTTGCTCAAGTGAGACGTCGGTTCTATTAGTTTTAAAAGCTAGTACTCTCAAAAAACGTTTTTGAACTCGTTCATTTTTTTTAATTTGGACAGTTTGATGGGGATTCCACATTATTGAGCCATACTCCAATAAAGAAAGGACTAAAGAGCAATATAATAATTTAAAGCAATTTGGGTTTTTAAATTCCAAACAGTTTCGTCTTATAAATATATATATATACCCTGAGTGCTTTATTACACATCATGGTTATATGGTTATTAAATGATAAGTCATTTAACAATAATATACCTAGATCCGTTATCTGTGTTACAATCTTTAAGTTTGTGTTATTTATTCTATATTGAAAATAAGTGTTTTTTTTAAGTCTAAAAAAAGAGATTTGTGAACATTTATCAGCATTTATACAGCATTTATCCATTTAACGAACACCACTGATGAAAAATATCCAGATCCGCTTGTAGTTTAAAGCAGTCCTCATGGGAATAAATATGTATATATAGTTTTAAGTCATCCGTGAACATTAGGAAGTGACTGCTTTTAAAGATATCTTTAATATCATTGATAAATAATGTAAACAATATGGGTGATAAGTGCCCCCCCCCTGTGGGACTCCTGATGTGACATTTATAGCCGATGAAATAAAATTACCAAGTTTTACTTGCTGGGTTCTACCATTCAAGTATGATTTAAGCCAGGACTGCATTTGTCCAACAACACCGATACATTTTAGTTTTTCCACCAGGATAGATAAGTCTACACTATCAATGCTTTTCTAATATCGGTGTATACAGTATCAACCTGTATAGTGTATACCTTTCTCGATTGACGATATAAGATCTATATAGTAGACTAATAAGTTGGTCATTGTCGACTTTGAGTGGCGAAAACCATGTTGATTTTCAGAGATTACTTTATCAAAAACGGTGGTACATTTTGGTACTAATAAATTTTCAAAAATGTTTGGCAATGAACTAAGTTGCGATATAGGGCGGTAGTTTTTAACAGCATTTCAATTTCCTGACTTAAATACAGGATAAATAAAGCTAGATTTCCATTGATCGGGAAAACAACCTGACAATAATGATAGATTAAATAGATACTGGATGGGGCGAGTTAATGAAAAGTAACACTTTTTATAAACTATTTCGGGGATTTTGCCTGAACCGCTTTTAGTATTATATGATAAATTCCGAAGTATCTCAAATATTTCGGTTACTTTAAACTGACAACTATTAAAATTGATACCTGAGTTATAGCATTTTATGTGACTTACGTTACTACTCGGATGACTGTAAACAGATTCAAAATAGATCTTAAACATATTCACGGTATCATCCATATTTTTTGCAACGACGGCACCATTAGATATGTTACACGAAATAATATTACTTTTTTGCTTATTTCTAACAAATTTCCAGAAATACTTAAGATTATTAGTCATAGAAAATTGAATTTTCTCCACGTATTTAACATAACATAATTTAGACATCTCTTTGCATTTTTTCCTCAGTTTCATAATTTGCCTTATTGCCGGACGACTTAAACAATTTATGCAAACCTTTTTTCTCTTTAACCATCGCTCGAAGTTCTTTAGAAAACCACCTAGGGGACGTATAAAATCAGCATACGTGTTATTTAGGCTTAAGTATTTCAAACGCCAATTTATTGTATTTCACTCGACGCAATGACGTTGCCGTAGACTTAGTGTTTGTTGTGACCTTTGGTTTTATTGATTTTTCAGAATTTATAACTGAAATTATGTATTTTTTTCACGTTCTATTTATACAATGTTTAAAATATATTTTTATCTAAAATTACATTGTGAATAAATATTTCATAATACAATTTCTTTTTTCCGACACGCTACAGCGTGCATTTACCAACCACTGTTTAAATCAATTGAATTGTTACGTTTCTACAACTTTTATTAATACGTCGTTAGGTTTTGTTTAAATAGAAAGCTCGTACTACGATACGGAATTATTCAGTCTGATGTAGTTCTTTTTTTCTGGTTTATTTTCGTTGAATTGTCATTAATTTTTATGTTATAAAATATACACTAAAAAAGTTACAAACATATAAGTATATTACACGTTGTGACAAAAATAATAAAACATTAAAGTGTGCGAATCTTTGAGCTTCGATGTTCTTAAAGAAAAATTGTCTTTTTTTAAATTAAAAAACCTTATCCTTACTTTAAAAGAGTATGTAAAAATATATTATGACAAGCAATATGTCACAAAGGGTACACAGGTGTTAGATAATATTGTTACTACATCGGACTAGCACACGGCGTCTCGGCTTGATGGCCACTTAAGTATAAGTGCTATACTTTTTTTTCTATACAATGGTGGAAATAAGAAGCGAAATTAAATATCAATATTAAGTATATAGATCATAGTTCTAATGTATTCTATTTGCAACAAAATCTTAATCACTTACTTAATTATACAGACTTAATTTATTGTATTATAATAATTATTTATGTTTAAAAACCAGTAATGTGTGGTTGGCGTTTTATGAACAAACTACTTAAAAAAAAAAAAAAAAAGAAGTTTTATGCATTTTTATTTATGTACCCAGGTATACGAATTAATATTTTTTTTTACTATTTCAAGGTAAAGTGTGATTTAATATCAGTAATTAAATATTGTTATTCTATAGTAGGTAGTATAGCTGAGATTGTGTTAGCGGTGGACATTAATGTGCGAGTAATGTGCATGTTTGATCCTAATTTACTTTGAAACTACTTATTCTTGACGGTTATAAAATATGTTATTTAAATATTTTATGTATACGAATATTTAAATTTATTTAAAACTACTTAAATCAATAAAATTAGTGTTTATAATTCGAGGTTCGTTTAAAATATGACGGGTAGCTTCGATGACTAACTTATTTTTGTTAATTGAATTTTGAACGTTTATTCGGTATTATCATAATCGCAACCTCCCTGTCCGAGATTAAAATAAATAGATTTTACTGCATAATAGTTATTATAGTTATAATATTAGTTTATAAAAAAAATTGTGACTAAGGATTTTTAATATTTTTCATCTGCCTTTGAAACAATATACTAGGAGCCTTCTATTAAATTTTCAAGCTTTCGCAACCAACAA
>WHPZ01588869.1:0-20047 GCA_016617965.1 Macrosiphum rosae | reverse complement strand
TAATAAGGGCTAATAAACTAGTGAACTAAAACTGAGGCTAACATAAAAAATAAAAGACTAAAATAAATTAAAAATGAGAGATTACAACAGGATAAAAAATAAATTTGGTAATAAAATTGGTAATGTATGGCACTTTCCTCTCTCCGATTTTCAATTAAATGATGAATTAGTATTGATAGTTTTATAGGTATAATTTATAATTAAAACTTTCAGATTGATATTACTTGCAAGTTCCTGTAAGATTAACGTTAGGTATACATGTTTTATAAAAATGAGTTCAGTGTTGGAAATGTTATCTTAAAGTTAAAAAGTAATTTTATTTAAGTGTCATAAAATGTTGTTTAAAATGATTATAAATTTGTTTTTTTTTTTAATAATTGTATATCATTTAAATTCGATAAATATTAGATTTTTAACTTACATATGTGTAATGGTTTGCCATAAGAATATTATACCTTATAGTTTTTTTTTTTCATAGTTCTAAGTATTCATGATTCATGTTGATATTTGTATATTGTAGAAATTATGATAATATTATAAACTAAAGTTAGTCATGAATTTTTGCCATATTTAGTTTTTTTTTTTAAATTTAAAAGACCATCAAAATTACAAGGATCATTGGGTGTATACAGGGGTTTTATATACTTAAGAATTATAAAAAAAAAAATTAAAAAAATATTTAACATTTTAACTATGCATTATAATATAATATATTATATACCTATTGCTTACTATCATATTATATGCTGATTAAAAATTAATTTTGAATACATAGGTATTATTTCTGTATATTTTTTATATTTTAGTAAATAACCTAACATGGCCTTTATTCTTATTTTTAACAATCAATTTTTTTGAATACATAGATTATTATTTATTAAATCAATATCGAGTATGGAATGTGGATATATTTTTTTAGGTGATTGGCTTGTTGATGGTCAAATTAATAGAAAACGAAAGAACAAACTGAATCATTCCAGTTTTTTGCAAGAGATTGTTTTTTGGACCGTACGATATGAGTTTCCCCAAAAAATGGTCTGTTTTCTGTTGAACATGTTGCCTGATTCGGCGTACAAGGAAGCATTAACTGAAGCATTTGTTATGCACTATGGATGTGTTGCTCGTGTTTTGGCAACAACAAGAGACTCAGATACCCTCTCCAACCATATCGTTCACATTAGCGTCCAATTGTTTAGTAATGAAGCATTGGCCACTCGGATGGTTGACAAATTAGGATTACTCAGAATAATGGTATCAAGCTTAAGGCGCATGATGACAAAAATACTGATACCTTCAACATTACATGGTAACTGATTTACTAAATTATCAGATAAGAATAACAAATTTTAAATTTTTAGATTGATTTCATTTAAAATACAGTTGGCTCTTGACAACTCGGATTTCTTGATGTCTCAAAAAAAATATAAATTTTATATTTCATTATTTAATCATGTATAATGAAATTTTATAATTATTTATTAATTTTGTTATAGATCCTATGAAAAACAGACACAGGGTTGTAGATTGTTCAAAGGCTGTTATGAAAGAGCATTGTTATTGGCCACTGGTTAGCGATCTAAACAATGTATTATCTCATAGGCCGATTGCAGTTAAATTTATGTGTGACGACCGTTTATTGGATTCGTGGTTTTCATATTTGTCAATGTTTCAAGGTGAATTTCCATGTCTTGTTTAAATGAACCATTTACGATGTATTTAATAGTTATACAGTAAACTTGTTATTAATAACTGAAATGTTTGTAGGAATGAATGTTAATTGTCGAGAGTTGGGTCATCATGTTGAATTTGAACCAAACACTTATTATGCTGCTTTTAGTGCTGAACTTGAAGCTAGTGCATATCCAATGTGGGCCATGCTGTCGCATCTCACATCAGCCGACACTTTGCCACTATCCTCCCGTGTGTTACGCGCTTGTCTCAAACGTCTACGTAAATGGCTTATAGATGTAGGTTACTACTATAATGAAGACCATGGTAATGTTTGTGGTGGCACTGCTTCCTCTTCTGCAAACTACAATGCAAGTACTTCCACGTCCATAGTTCGACGATTAGATGATCGTCATCAGTTCACTTTTCACCTGCCTTTGCACCGGTATTTGGCAGTATTTTTGTGTCAAGCTGTGCGTGCTCAAGGTGCCCGTATAGAAGACATTATTCCACGAAGCAGCACAGATGATTCAGCAGATAGAGACGCATTGTTAATGGCAATTGCTGCACACCCTGTACGCGCTCAATCAGCATTCTACGAAATCATGCAGGGTGCATGGGTGCGTAATGGCCTACAAATTAAAGGCCAAGCTATGACGTATATCCAATCAAATTTTTGTATATCCATGGTAGATGCTGACATCTATTTACTTCAACTTTGTCTATCTGAATTATCAGATGCCAACATATTCATGTCTTTAATATTGGAAAAGTAATTATTACCTACTATCTATACTATTATATTATTGTATAAGTTGTCAAAATACTTTTAATTAATAATATTACTGTAGGTTTAAAGTGTATGATTGGATGCATGTAGTCAAACATGGTGGATTACCTCAAGTTATGGATTCGGAGGAATATGACGCTGCACCTAGTATGGAAGGTTTATTAGTTTTTCTTGCTACTTTAATAGGTGTCCGTACCAATTTATGTAAGTAGTAATTAAACATAAATTATAATATTAATTATATAAATTATATATTAAATAAAAAATTGACTATTTACTAGGTGCCGATGAAGATTATGATTATTGTCAGTCACAATTAGAAATGGTAACATTATTATGTGTTTCTGATAAAACACACAGCCAATTAATGGAATTAATGCCTGAACGTTGCGGTGGTATTCAAACTAGCGCCACAACTACCACAAGTCCTATAAATACCAGTGGTGACAGTGCATCTCGAAATCCTCCTTCCCTTGACCAAGAATCTCCACCAGCTATGCGTGATTTTGAAACTGTATTACAAGCTGTAAGATTAGAATGGTTTATTTTATAATCTTAAACGTTAAGTATAGAAAATATTTCATGATTATGTATAATTGTTAATAAAGGTGGCTGAATATAAGAGACCTCAATTTGAAGCATCTGGTAACATGCAACAAGGACTATATGTGCCTTTAGCCCATGTCTGGCAAAAACTGTACGACCCAGTGCATGTGCTTTTGAGGGCTGTACATAGACGTGATTTCCAATCATCTATGGACCGTTATACAACATTGTATGTTATTAACTATTAATTATTTTTTTTAATTAATAAAATTAAAAATTGTAATATGATTATTTAATGCTTTTGGTATATAGCATGCGTACTATTGGATTGTTGAAACAAAATCAAAATACTTGGCCACCGTATAGGATGCCACAAAAACACCATCCAGCCTATCGGAATCCTTGCAGAGCACTGTTATCTAAGTTATTTCACGCTGTTGTCTGGCATTGCCTATACCGTTCAGCAGTTTACCGAGATATTAGTGAACATACACTCAGTCTATTGGTCTATCTTCTAGACCAGGCGTGGATATGTTATAGTAGCTCTCCCGTTGACAATACGACATCTAATAATCGACAGCAACCAATGGATACAGATCCTCCAGCTAAGCAGTCTGCATCTTCATCTTCGACATCTTCAGCAGCTCCACCTGGAGAATGTTTCTATAAAAACCCTAGTACCAAAAGCTGTCCTAAAAGAAGGATCAAAATAACCGTAGCAGATGCTAGTAATTCAGACAGTGAAACAGCTAATGCCAAAGAAACAACACTCCTATTATTGAACCGTTGGTATGATCATGACGATTTGGCACACAATTTGTGCACTACTATTACACATGTTGAATTGCCACCACCATACTACCATTATTTTTTTGGTGAAGAAGCAACTAATTCTACTTCTAATGCAACAGCAGCCTCGACAATGGCAACCAATTTATTTGATTATTTCACATCATCTGTAGCAGCAGCTGCTTCAGTGGCTAGCTCTTCATCACCAATCACTGTTTCTCATAACTTTGAACCTGGTGAGAATAATTAATAATTAATAAAAAATAACCAATGAATTTAATGCTTTATTCAATATCATACTTATTAGTTAATAACCAATATATTTAATTTTGTAGGTAACTCACAACAACCACCTAATGTTGTTCCATCTTTGGCTACAATAGCTGGCAACGAAATACCTCTTACTAGTTCATCTATTCCTACACGTCCACCTTTTTATAGCTTAAATGCTGCAGCAGCTGCTACATCTTCTACAATGGGTAATACATACTATACATATTATTATAATGCTTTTAAATATAGTTTATTAAATATAACCATTTTATACTAGTATTTAATATTTATATAGCTAGTGTTTTGTTGAATGGGCGTAACCCACCAAAAATCAAACATCAACCTTTTGGTATCAATATTTTCAGAAAAATACAGATAATAATCCGTATAAGTTTATTTTTTATTTTTTATTGTTATTTTTATTTATTCTTCAAGAAGATAATGGGCCCCACTGAACATATTCGTTTTAGCTAAGCAATTTGAACTACTTATAACAATAATTGTAAAATTATTTTATTCAGTATA
Organism: Macrosiphum rosae; assembly: GCA_016617965.1. Lineage (NCBI taxonomy): Eukaryota > Metazoa > Arthropoda > Insecta > Hemiptera > Aphididae > Macrosiphum > Macrosiphum rosae. The sequence continues at coordinate 15,456 of WHPZ01588869.1, read as the reverse complement.
TTTTGCCCTTTTTATAAAATATTAGTATGTAAAAAGGGTGTTCTCCACACAAATATTATAACTTGTGTAAGAAATTGAAAATTACCATAGTTCACTCATTGAGCTCTGCTAGTATTATCGCCCATGTCGCCGCGCCAAAAATATGTCCAGTCGACAACGGCCATACTTTATCCTATGTATGTGATAAATATTAATTTTTTGAAAATAATAATTAAATAGTTAATCGTATGAATAAGAATTACCACCCACCAGGAGAAATAATTAAATAAAATGATAATTCAAAATAAATTCAAAAACTGATATAAATAATTTTATATTTTTCCAAATAATTCTGTATTCTGTAGGAACACGCTGAATACATCAGAAAATATTTTCTAAGAAAAGGTTATTAATGCTGTTGAATTAACTATAGTATGTAGTAAATATAGTTTATATGTAGGGTTTGGATTCAAAGGCAATATGCTCAGTAAAAAAAGCATTTAATTAACATAAAAAAGCTAAAAATATAAATAGTTTGTATCTTCATATATTATTAAAACGTGAGGCGATTTCTTATGACACTTATATCTGAAGTTCTACTTTACTGATTTTCATGATTTTTTTTTCTAACAAAAGTACTCGGTTTGTAAATAAGCCATCAAAAGAGAAAAGTCCAAAATAATAATTATTTAAATAGTTATTAGTAGTATTAAGTTTGCCGTATTGTTACATAGCGGCATTTGTTGATGACGCCTTCTGCCGCTGGTATAACCCCCACTACTCCTACGTCTACTGCAGTACTGTAGCATTGTCGTCGGCGGCGGCGATGTACAATTATTATATTTTATTCTATGGCAGCGTATCATTGTGCACTTTGTCGTCGTTTGTTATCTATTTTCAATTTCCCCGTTTTGCTTACAGCAGAGAATGCTGAACTCATTAAAATTATTATTATGTATTATTATTAGCAGTATACCTACATTTAAAATGGAATAACTATAAAAATATGAAATGAAAATCTCTGTACAGGCTTAACTCTGGAACTACTTATCAGATCTTCTTGATTTTTTTTTTAAACGTAAGCTTATTTCACGGAGAAGGTTTATAGGAAAGATAATTTGAGGAAAATCCACCGGTGTGTAATATATTGGTTGCTATTGGTTAATTGGGCATGTTTATTGATTTTTATAATTATCTTTTATCAATATACATATATATTATATATACAAGAAAATCAGCTGATAAGTAGTTCCAGAGTTTAGTCTGTATAGTTATAGTCTGTGTATTTGTATAGTTAGATATATATATATATATAAATTAATGTTTGTGGGTATATTAGACCTCTGGGAAGAAGATAGGTTAATTTACAAAGGGTTAAATTTGTTTTTTTTTTTATTCATCAGATTTTAGTAGGGTAAGGTTAGGATAGGATTTTGTATAAATTGATTATATTAATCTACTGTAGGTGAAATTATTTAAAAAAGACAAACTTGGTATAACATTGATACTTTAGAGTTAAATCATACACTTATGTACAAACTGCACGCGGTCCACGATCTACCGCAGGTAGATTGCCTACTTGATAATCTACTGCTGAGAATCAGAATTTTTATTCGAGGCAACGGAAAAGTTAAGATAAATTTTGAACACCACACACCGAATATTAAATAACGAATTGAACAAAGTTTGAGTAATATATAGTTGATACATTTAACGGGCAACAGAATGCAGGGGCAGCTAGTATTGTATATTTATCTAGTGTGTATTAAAATAAAAATCACTATCATGTACTTAGATAAACTCTCTTCAGTAAAACGCTGACGGTTTAGGCTTAAAATATTTTTGTACATAGAAAATGTAATCGGGGCGAATTGACAAACAATTTTGAATCTTTAGTGAGTATATATGTATTATTTTAATCTATAGACAGGTATTATGGGTACTTTTATAAACATTAAATTAACTGGCCTTACCGTATACTCGATAAAGTATTTAGCGATATCTGTAAATAACGCCTATAAAAAAAACCCATTGAAAATATTTAACAGCCGAGAATGCATAGTTTTCAGAAAATCTCATCAATTTGTACCGCTTATACATAAGTTGTGTTTAAAACTATTAAATTGAAAATTAAACATAATAAAGGCATTTATAAGCAAAAATGGCAAAAAGGCATTTATAAGTGAAAAAGACAAAAAGGCATTAATAAGTGAAAAAGGCAAAAAGGCATTTATCAGTAAAAAAGGCAAAAAAAATATGCTCATCATTTTCCATATTAAATGACACGCATTTTTATATAAAAATTATTATAAAATTATAAAATTATTATGAAAATAAAGCTTTTGCCTTCAAATCCGAATCTTATTTATATGGTATATTATTGTTATTGACGATCAACAATAAAGTCATTTTGGGGAAAAAATAAATACCAACACTAAAATTAAACAATAATAAAAACCAATTATATCCTTAGCTTCTTGAGACAGTACCTGATCGCCTACAGTATATTTCAAAATTTTATCTTATTGTCAGTCAAAATTATGAATCACCAACAGTATATTTGTCTACGAGTAGTCAACACCAGCGATCAGGGCGATGTTTATGATGTTGAACTCGATAACTATAAATGTTAAACACAATTATATTAAACATTATCATTATTTTTATCTAAACTTCTATTAATCCCATTACACCTTTAAAAATAATATTTCATTATCATTGAACAGGAGTGGCAAACCTACCAAAAGTGGCACATTATATGGCAAAAGTATTTTTATTAATTGTTTAATCACAATCTTATCAATTATAAAATGTAGGAATTCACTGCTTCCAAACATAATATTTCCTACTTTAAAAAAAAGTAGCCCTTCTAAATAAACTCATTATTTGTGTCACACTGGTACCTAATAATATGTGAGTTTATTTTCTACCACAAATTATTTCAAATAAAAACATAGCAATAATATATTATTGAATGAAGCTAATGCTGCTTATTTCATTAATTTATAATAATATGATATATTTTGCAAACAAACGATAACATTTTTTAATAACATTTAGCATAATAAGTTTGCTCATATCTTACAAGCAAAAGCTTAAAAAGCTTATTAAGACAAAAATACACGACAGATATTTAAATAATTTTAGAGAACTTTTTTAAGACCTTAATCACCCTGAAAAAAATTGTTTATAGGTCCTTATGAACACATAATACTGGCACATTATTTTTTTTTTTTTTAAATTTGATTACTAAATGTCAGTGACCCCGAAAAAGGTTTGCCTTTCCTGACATAGAAGTTTTCTGTTAATTAATAACAATATGGAGTATAATATAATAAAATAACTATATGAATAATATCATTATCACTCTTCAGTAAGTTGTACTGAATTAAATATTTAGGTTAAAATTATCTATTTCAACATTACCTTATTTTAATTTAGAATTACACTACGTCCAATATGATGTTTTGTTTTAAGTGTTAATTATACAAATATTTTAGGTAAGTGTTTATAATTAAGAATGATTTGATAAATTGTTTAATTTAAATTACTTATAAAATGATAATTTCACAAACTGTATTTTGAAAATTTGTTATTATTTTGGTTACGTTCTTCAACAAACCACCATAAAAATTAATTATTATACTATTTTTATTGTTTTAGTTAAATAGTTTTATATGTTTATTACATAAATAATGTCATACTTTTCATTTTTCTTTTAGCAGATTCTGCGTTGAATCGTGTTAAACAACGTTTACAATTCTTACGCCCCCCTCCACCAAAAACAGATTCACCTACACATGAGCCACATCAGTCATCATCGTCATCGTCATCGTCATCGTCAGATATACCAGTTATTATTGATCTTACTATACCTGAATTTCCGTTTGAGGCTATGACAAATAACGATAATGAATCATCAATATTGGGAGTTGATAGAAATGTAAGTGACGACAAATAGTTTATTTGCTTATATTCAAATTGTACCTAAAGATTTTTATAGCAAATATTTTGTTTTAAGCAGATAATGATAGAAGTTGATGACCAACAAAATTCATTAGTATGTATAAATGAGAGTATCATTTCCTTACTTTTAAAATTGCACTCTCAGTTATCGGGTGAACCAGATTCATATCAACTGCCTATAATTGCACCGCATCCAACCACTTCTAGTAATTTAATTGATGAGGGAAAGACAAACCAATCAGCATCAGAAAACGATAATATCAAAGAAGAAGTACCACCGTGTGGTGATGGGGCATTTTTTGTGGGTCGTTTATTAGATAGGATAGCTATGGGGTCATCATCATGTTATGATTGCATATTGCGTACTAGAGTGGCATTATGGCCAATAGCAGTGGTAATGCGTGAAACAGCTTCTAGGGATGACGAAGAGCGTGAGCGGCGGGAACGTAAACGCCGGGCTCGTGACAAGCAACAGCAAATGATGGAAGAAATGGCACGAGCGCAACGAGCATTCCTTGAAAGTGCACGTCGCTCTGGAGATCTAGATTCTACTGATACACAATCACAATCTACCAGTGCAACTACTACAAATATGGAATGTGACATACCGGCTCCTAATGTGGAGATATCTACTTCGACTACTTGTAGTAATGAAGCCTCTACCTCAACGTTAGCAAATACTATAGTTGAACTAGATGAAAACAGTAGTAGTAGTAATAGTACAACAACAACAACAAAAGAATCAACTACCCATATTCGCGGACCTGATCAACATGAAGCTACATTGACTGTGGATTGTGTGATTTGTAATCAGACTGTGATCGTACAGATAGAGCAACAGCGTCAAGATCCAGTAGGACTAGTGATATTAGTTCAAGTATGTTTCTTTTTGAATTTTAGATATTATTTTTAAAATAAATACAAAAATATAATTTTTAATTTTGTTATTATATTATTTTTAGGGTACTAACGTTTTAGCACATAGACGACATATTGTTTCACAACCAGTAGAGTCAACCAATCAAGACAATGCCAGTAATAGCAATACTACCGAGTATCATCAACAACAACCACAAGATACGGAAAAAGCCACGGGTCTCACAATTAGTAATAATGTTGAAAACAAATGTGTAGTCAAGAATGAACAAAATTATTATCATTATTGGCCTGCTTTACCACCGTTGAATTCCCAGCAACATCACCAGCAATCTACATCTGTAATCAATGACTCTAAGTCACAGCAACAACATAATCAACCAATTGTGATAACAATTGCTGATAATTACGATGCAACTACATATGCATCACATTCTGACCGCCGTAAACGTCTAATGTCACAATATTTTAACGTGAGTTTCCTTTCTGTTAATTATAATTAATTTGTTGTTGAATTATGATATCCTTGATCATTTAAAATTATTTTCAAACATTAGTACATATATAATATATTATACATTGGTTCTTCCAGTTACCATAATAATTAAATATCCAATAGTACTGTTATACATTATGATTATTTATATTGATTTATTGATTTTGTAGAACTTGGATAAGGCTGATTTTGAAGTTGGATCCCTTACAACTACCACTAGTGCTACTCCAGTTGGTGGCAATGTCCATGTACAGACCTGTGGCCATCACTTACATTTGAGGTGTTGGAGTTCATATCTGGCATCGTTACGTGGTGCTCAGCGTTTTAATTCAGACCGGTATGTATAGCCCTAAACATTCACTTTGTACCTAATTACACAATTATTTGATTGCATATGAATGATGCTTTTAAGTGTTTTGTTTTTATTCAATGACAAAAACAATTTATTATTTTTATACTTTTATAGTGGTGAATATAGTTGCCCACTTTGTCGGCAATTAGCAAATTCCTTAATGCCATTAATACCAGAAGTTGCTTCTGATCAAAACCAGCAACAACGTGGCTGTGCCCCTTATAACAATATTATTACCTCAAGTGCTATGTCTGATGCTGTGAGCAAATTGACAGAACTAGTTAAACAGCAAGAATATGAATCACCGAATCCAGAACAATCTAGTGATGCGGTTTGCTGCAGTGAAACATCAACTTCAGTTTTTATCGGTGATACAGAGAACATTGTTAATCGACATCCCTTGCATCAGAATGTTCATCACCATCATTTTAATGATGATGATTATTTTCTGGTTTGTATTCTCAATAATATAATTATGGTTTAATGAATACAGTAAAATGTTATGTGCTATTTTTATTCTTAGATACAGGACCAAGCACATGACATTAGTCCTGCTGGTGGTGCAGAAGATGGAATTGGTGGCAATGGAGGAGAGGGAGAAGAGTTAGAAAGTGGAGAAGATCCTTTGTTGAATGCTGTTAATAGATGTGTGAGTGATATGATTACTACAACGGTAGTTACAGCAGCAGCTCAAACTGTATCATTGCCACATACCTTATTGACATCAACTCAACGAGAAAAAATGTACAAGGTAAGATGGCATAGTGTTGTATCTGTCGCTTGGACGAATATCCAAGTAGAATTGGTGCAGCGTAACAACAGTCTTATAGAACAACTGCAGCAAGAACAGTCATCATTACACTGCGTTAATAATTATTATCGTCACCTCAATTTGTTTTCTGCTACTGCAGTTAATGCTACAGATATCAATGGTAGCAATAATTATTACAACATGCTGCCCAAGCGCAATTGTATAGGTATGTATGTTTCAGTCCACCTCTGTGTTGTCTTTGTCCAACTACAGCATAACATAGTACATTTTATATTTAGAATAATCCATTGTACTTTATTATTTTTAACATGAGAGTGAATTGACCTAATATCAAATTTAAAGTTAAGAATAATAACTAAGGCTCCTTGTAAGCATTTTTAAATTATTTCATTATGAAGCAAGATTTAATGATTTTAAACTTTGTAAAAAATTTACATTTTTAAAATGCTCATTGCTTGTTTCAATATTAATAAATATATTAAAAAAAAATTAGTACGTACAATTTGCTATGTTGTGTTTTTGTAAGATGGAAACAACACATGCAGGTATAATATCTATTTTACAAAATATGTTGTTTAATTGTTTAAATTAAGCAAATAATAAATTATGAGATCAAATAATATTACTATTAAATTTAAATGTTCACTAATGTAATATAATATACATATTATCTTATTTATACTGCTTTTTAAAATTATAAATGTTTAGTTATCTTGTATATATATGATATACATATCACATTCTTAGCTCATCTATTTCAGAAAATGAAACTGTAGTTTCTCCACTTTGTGTAATTACATAGTCTATATTATTTCAAATATGTACTAGAACTATATAACAGATTCTGTACTGACATTTAGATATCCTTATACTACTATCTATTCTAAGCTTCTAAGAGGTATCTACAAGTATTATAGGTACCCACTTTTCAGGAATCCCTGTTTTCAACCTGAATTTAGCTTATTTGTGAAAATTTAATGATTTATGGTTTCAAACTTGTTATTTTAATTTTATTTTGATGCTGAATATGTTTTGTAGTTAACTTAAAGTTTTTTTTCCCTTTTTGTGTATCAAATTGGACTTACTTACTTTTTTTCCTAATAATCAGAAGATGATAAATGGTAAATCCTTTTTAAGTGAGTTACCATATAATTTCTTTCGATGTTAATTGACATGCTCAATAGAGAAAATCATATAGAATTTTTAATTATTAATACTTTAGTTAATAAGTGGTTTAATTTCAATTTTCTTAGCACCATTGTTGAAAGTGTTGCGTGTGAGCGCTCGATCGCTGATGGCCAAATACCAGACACCCGATTATAATCCCATTAGTGATGTTTGGCACAAATTAATCGGGTGCGAACAGCCTAGACAACAGTTAAGCAATACTTATCCACCATTATTAATGCGTGATCCATGCTCTGTACTCTTACAACTTGTGTTGTTATTACCTTCACTAGACCGCGGTTTGTATAATGTTTTTAATTGTACTTTGGCTTTTTTGATATTAAAATGCAAGGCTGGGTCTTAACGAGTTAAAAAAGTTAATTTAATTTAAACTTTTTAACTTTATTAGTTACTTTTGGATTTTCCATAACTTAACCATTAATTTACTAAATTTATTTTTGAATTAATGTGAAATTAACAAATTCAGTTTTCATTTTAAAAGGAAGTCACAGTGGGTGTGACTGTGGTGTATCTGTCTTACATGCACTACATAGAAAAAACTGTTTTGTGAGTGACAACTTTACTCTCTCTGTATTTATAATAGAATAATCAAAATTCAACAACGCATAGGGAAGAACTTTATGTGTCTCGTAGTGTTTTCATTTTTATGATGGAATTCACCAATTATTTTTAATAATTCAATGAAAAAATAAACCTTTTGTTCTCAAACTGAAATCAACAAATGTATTTATATAATCGTAATAATAAAAATACTGCAACATAGATAAACTTCTTCCCTATGCTTGCCATGTGGAAATTTGGTAATACTACTATAAATACAGAGGGAGTAAATTTGTCCTGAACAAAACAGTTTTTGGTATGTTGTATAATTGTAAAACGGCCACAACACATGTGGGGGTGATATCCTCTGGTAAGTTCAGTTAGTAAATTGCTTTTAATTGTATTACATTTCACTAAACCAATCTTTTTAGTTTTCATGTCAAAAATATTTACCGTGGTTTGTTTAAAGTTAATAATTTCATATTTTTTCAATCTATTAATTATTTATTAGATATGTAATTATTATTCTTTTTTTTAGAAACGAATAACTTCAATGAAATACTTATTATATAGAAATACTATATAAAGTATAAACACCATTTAATTTTGGGTTGGTAAAACATGAAGTAAGCAAACGTTATCAAAAAAAAATTCTTAACTTGTATTAACTTTTAACTTAACTGCGTTAACCAAAAATTAAATTAACTTTTAACCTTTTCTTTTCAATGCATATTAACTCAACTTACTGAGTTTAAAAAAATTCATAAATTTCCCCAGCCTTGTGAAAAATAACTATAACTAGTGTAGTGTTTGTTACTAAAACAACATACTAAAATATAATATGGGTATTTCATTATATGTTTAGATTTGTTTGATACTTTAATTAAACTCACATACAACATGCAACTGTATGTGGCTGCATTGAAAGTCGCATCCACGTGGAATCGTAACTGTAAATTTAACCGTCAACTTTATCACCGCCGACGACATTACAGTAGTCTCAATACAAGACAAATGCCAACAAGAAATGAAGAAAGAATTGATGGAAGCACTAGTAATCGAATGGATTTAGATGACGGATGCAATAATAAGCTATCATCATTATCGATGGATATTACCGAAGTTGACAATACACTACCACTGACACCTTTATTTTCACAAGTTGTAGCTTTGGCCAAAACTATAGTGTTTTTGTCCGATGACGACAAAACTGAAATAGTCAACATCGGTTCAATAGTAAATAATGATGATGAATTCATGATGCACCAAGAAGATGAGGGTGTTGAAAGTATTGTTAGTGACAACAAACTTGATAAGCCTATAGACACCTCAGAAGATGATGGAGAAATAATATTGTCTCTAGAATCTTACGGCAGACGAAGTACATTGCCATTTTTGCGGTTTGCCGCTCTTTTGAAAAAATATATTAATAGCGATGATGATGATAATCTAGATGACCATCCCGAGTTAACAATATCATCGTCGCAACTAAATAACTTGAATGTAGAACAGAACAAACAAAGAGAACAACTATTGGATAGCCAAGTACGTTCTCCTCAACTGGCTGAAGTTAACTGTAATGTGGATTTTTCAACTTCAAACGATCCTCACCATCATCAACATTGGTCAAAAGACGATTATGAATACGTAACTCTTGCCCGGTATTTAAAACTGTTAAACAATAACGAGGATGCACATGAGGTCAGTGATAATTGTGAAGAAAGCTATAACTACAATTGTTCATACATTGAACATAATGACGATCAAAACCAGAACAATTGTGAAAAAAGACAACATATGCCATTACAGCCTCCATCTGCCATGGAAGCTGTCATATGGCCACAATGGTCATATTCTACCAACGATAAAAATAATAAAATTTCAACAACTATTTCTCGTGCTTGGTTTACATCTTTTCGAGAATCATTGACAACCAAAATACCTAAAGCCACTATCATCGGTGAAAATACTACTACCATAGTTTCTTCTGCAGCTGCTGAAATCGACCCAAATTCTAAAGCCACCACTTCAGCTAATATCATAATGGCCGCACGTATGTTACTTTTTGCTGACTGTTGTGATGGTGGTGGTGTTAGTGATGACACTAGAGCTGGTATCATAGATAGCAGTCGTAGTTTGTTCCCAACAATCACTTGGACGGGGCCTCGATTGTTGAAGCTGCCACATCTGTATGACGACGTTTTCCAGTACTATCATGGTAGGGCCTGTCATCGGTGTCATGGAGTGCCGCGAGAGACGAGCGTGTGCTTGGTTTGTGGTACTGTGGTATGCCTGAAAGAAAATTGTTGCAAAACAAATCACATTTATGAAGCTGTACAAGTATGCAAACTTAAAATATACATTAATATTCATTGATTATTGATTGAAAAAATTGCACTTAATTTTTCAATACGATTCCAACTGTAATACCTTGATGCCCCTTAATCATCCTATCTTAAAATCTCCATGATCCATTTCTCTTTTTTGTTTTTTCCTTACAAAATTGTAAATTACATTATTATTCATAATATATAAGTTTGAATAAATATAATATGTAAAGAATTATCATACAAATATTATATTGTATTTTATCTTGTATGTTAGCACTCATTGGAATGTGGCGGTGGTACGGGTATGTTCTTGGTTGTGACTTCCAGTTCCGTTGTAGTAATTCGTGGCAAACGGGCATGTCTTTGGGGGTCTGTGTACCTGGATGCATTTGGTGAAGAAGATCGTGAACTAAAGTAAATATATTTTTCAATCAATTTGTTTGATTAAACATTCTACTTAAATATTAACATATTTAATTATTGTCTTAAAACAGACGCGGAAAACCATTATATTTAAGTGCAGAACGGTACAGACTGTTGGAACATCAGTGGTTGGCACATCGATTTGATCACACTAATAAGAAATGGGTATGGCACAGAGATGCGTTGTAAATATTATGAAGATAACAGTAATGATAATGGCTTTGATAATATACACAATGTTATTTGAATTAGTAGTTTTAATAATAGTCTAACAAGCAACGGCAACTGGTGTCATTACCATTTCTTTAATAATGTTGTGATATATTTCTTATTGTAAAACCTTGATGGTATATTGTGTTGTAAACAATTTTTTTTTAATTATTGTTGTTATTTACGTACGAACTATCATTATTTTTATTATTTTAACTATTTTACTCCAATTACAATTATATTAAAAATAATTATGTATATAAAACATGTTTATTTATGTGAATTTATTATTAATTATTATGTTGTGTGTATGTATGTAACATAGCATCAATTCTTACATTATCTTAATTAATATACATATGTAATATCTACATATTTGTGCGCCGTGTTTACTTATCTATTATTATTATTATATATTTGTTTTTTGTTGTTGTAGAAACTATACAACTGTCAACTGTATCATGACACCTATGTATACACTTGAATAATATATATTTAAAAATAACAATAATAATGATGTAGAATGTACAACTACTTTTTATACATAAATATTATTTGTCATATTTTAGTGTGTTCCCTAAATTAAATTTAAGTATTGACATATTAATATGTGGGAAATTTAAGAGACCTAACTGAATGCTTATATGTTAAGGTGGGTAATCAACCCTTTCCACATTTGTATTTATTTATCTGTGATAGGAAATAAAATCATTTTCTTCATAGATTTATAATATTATTTAAATATAAAAAATATTATTGTCAGTTTTATAGTCAAATGCACTGATATTATTGGAGTTATGATAATTTGTACATTCATATTCAACTAAAAATATTAAAATACCCTGAACTAACCAAATACTGAAATGTAAAATAGTCAGTAAAACATTTAAGAAACAATTCCTACAACTTTAAACTGAAAGTTATTAACACATTTTGAGTTCACCAAACATAATACTTAAAGCATAAGTGAAATTATGATAATTTTAGAATATTCAATTTATTGTAAAAATATTTGAGACTTAAGTTTTATATGTAGGTAATTATTCTAGAAAAGTATCCGTATAATATTGTTATGTCTGAGATCAGTGAAACAAAAAAAAAAAAAAAATGATTATTACTATTAATTTCTTACCCCTAGCTTTCATGATTTTCTTATTGTTTTCAAATAGTTGATTTACATATATTATCATATATTCTTTAACAATATTAGTATCGATGAATTGGCTTCATATGGCTAATGAGTGTCCACAAAATATTTAAAGAAGCCTGAGCACATTTATGTTGTTCAGTAATTGTGTGACTCAAAATATTTGTTGAGCTTCAAGCCGAAAAACGCTGTCCAGCTTTTTTAAAACAATCAGATAATTCAATGTTTAGACACTTAAATCCTTGATGTAATTACACAGTGAAACAAAATTTAATTGGCACAAAGTCTAGGTTTAGTTGAACGGCATAAAGTTCAAAGAGGTCACATATTACTGTCAATAGATTTGTAACAAACAATTATACAATTGTATAAATAATTGTTCTAGATATGTCATAGATTGATATTAATTGATAACCCTAATATTATGAACGACATAAATGCGTTATCAATGCATCCCGGAACAATAAAGGTTTAGGGAATAGACTGTAATGATATGCGTTCTCACATACCATAATTTAGACCAAATAATAGACCCGTATTCAAAAGTTTGTCTTACAAACGCACAGCAAAGGGCTTTTAAATGAAATAGTAATTTAAACTCAGTTGAGATGCATTTGATGAACCCAAGGGTCTTGAGAACTTTACTAAAGATATAGTAGACCCATTAATGTTATAAATAAAGCAGACAAGATGGGTGAAAATCATTGAGTGACATTTAGAAATATTAAATTACAAACATAGTTTATTTTCCATGAAATAAGACAGTTTAGATTATTTTATAATTTATGACAATCACTTAATGAGTTAATACGAAAAAAAATAATGTCATATCGTTGGCAAAAGCCAGAGGGTGAACATGCTGCAACACGCAATTTGCACTATTAAGAGGACGTGTCACGGAAAAAAATCACTCGAAAAATTCCTTTAAAAACATGTTTGAGCGTTCCAATAACATGGGTTACCGAGTGGTTTTATCATGAAAACACTTATGAACAAAATTGTAGAGGGGATTTTTATCTGGTTCCATAAGAAGCCCGATTTTTGAAATTTTCATTTCTTAGTCCTAAAATTAACATTTGAAAAATTAAAAAAAAGTGTATTATTAACCATGATATATTTCTTGATGTTTTAAAGATATCAAAAACCGGGCTTCTTACGGAACCAGATAAAAATCTCCTCTACAATCATAGGTGTTTTTACAATTAAACCACTCAGTAACCCATATTATTGGAACGTGCAAAGTATGTTTTATATGAAAACTGCAGTAAATTAGGTACACTCGTCAAGTGCTGCGCCCGTAAGCAGTAGCAGCGTTCGATACTAGGTGTTCATACCACCACCCCGCGCGCTTTAATGGTTGTACCGCACCGAGGTCAAATCAGGTTTTCTATCGCAGCCGAGCGCCCGTGCATAGTTTATAAATAACCAAATATAAAAATGATTATTATATTTGTGACAAATATTATCTAATTTGGTTCGATTTTATATTTTGTATTCGTATCCGAATTTTATACAAATAAAAACTATACTTTTGTTCTTCAAGTAATACAGCTTATTGAAGCAGTTTAAACAAGCAGTAAGTTTACCTGTCATAAAAAATTTTAGAGTAGAATTTTTTAAAAATCCTAAGAAATCCGACTTTTTATATCGTATTCCAATCGCCAAATATCGCATGGTAAATTAACAATTTTTTTTTTATCGATTAATTATTTAATTCATAAAAATATAAAAAATCGGGCTTCTTACGATTGTTAAAAAAGTTCTTCTTTATAACTTTTATTATAGGTAGTTTTGATGTAAACCATTTTAATAAGCCGCACTACTTTAATTATCGAATTATTTGGGTATGGTGAAAAAAAAGAAACACTCAAAAAAATGTAGAATGTCAATGTAGACAATCTGAGCCACAACCAGGTAAGTGGTACATAAAAATTGAATATAATGAACCAAATAAAATTACAGATGGAATTGAGTGGGTATATATTTTATGTTCATAAACAATTGTAGAGAGAATAATAACTGCTATTCGCCTTCTACTTTAACTTTATAGCACCTGCAGTACAATATATCTGATTGGAGATAGTAACAATTTATAAGTTTAAAAAATAATAGTCTTAGTATTTACAAAAATTAAATAAAAATACCTATATAATATTTTATGTTCATAAACAATTTTAGTAAGAATAATAACTGCGATTTGCCATCTACTCCAAGTTCCAACTTCAATACCTGCACTACAATTTATAGCAGTAGCCGATAGTGAAATTTCGTAAGTTAGATAAATAAGTCAATTATTAGTATATTTATTTTTATATAACAATAGTCAATAAGGAATATAAAACTTTCCCAGTGAGTGTAAAACAACACCAATTGAAGAAATTTCCAATTTTTTTAGGGAGCTCAACGATTTGGATATTTCAGATATAACATCCCATCAACTCTAAGCCACGATAGAAAGTATCAACAATTAAAACTATATCTATAGACACAGTTATTTCTTTACATTATAACTAATAAAGTTGACTTATTTAATTTGTTTTATATTTATATACGAACTACCATTGATTTTATAATATAAAATAAAATCAATGGTACTACGTAGCGCTGGCACCTACACGCAATATTAACAAATTTTACATGTTGAGTAAATGTTTTTTTTTTTGCTTAATTTTAATATTTATTTATTTCATTAGGTTATAAACAAACAATTTTGGTTCTTTAAAAAATAAAATAATATAATACATACATTTATGTTTCAAACATTTTTTAAAAATCATTTTTTTATAGGGCATTTTTAGAGTTTTATTATAGAATTATACTAATATCATTAAATATTTTTGTAGTGAATCGAATAGTGTATACTTGGTGGTAGACGAATTGCAGACATGGCATATATAATATATATTTCTTCAAATTCAAAATTCATGTAGCAAGATGCATACCCCTAAAATGTACTTTTAGATTCTGAGTGAAACGATGAATGTATTGATTTTACAATGATGTGTGTGTTTTTTTTTAATTTTTTTTTTATATTTTTGTGTCTGTCATCACGTTTTAGAACAGTAAAAGTACTTGGATTTTCTTCAACAGTAGCTTTTCTGATAGGAAAGTGAATCTAGTTGGTACTTTGGGGAGTCAAAAGTAAAAATTTCTCAGTAGTTTTCACAAGCGCCGGGA
>WHPZ01588867.1:0-30470 GCA_016617965.1 Macrosiphum rosae | reverse complement strand
TATTATAGGTCAAATTTTGGTTTAGTACCATTGATATGTATATAATATGTCTTATACCTAGACTGACATACCGTCTCCGCTCAGAATCGTTTTTCTTATACAATGATATTATATCGTTGAATTCAAATTTAATATCATCCATTATACAGTGACCCACTTGTAACCAACTGTACAGCAGAGCGACATCCACTTGCCCACCTTTTTTAACTATAATAATATTTGAATTTAGAATCACTACTCTTCTCTCGTAAATTATTGGCTATTTCAGTATTTGAAAATATCCTAATTATTATCCTAACCTAACCATTACATTTATCTAGATGAGATAATTAGATGGTTTAATTATTTTTATTTAGATAAGATAATTTAAGAGATAATTTTATCTATATAGATAATTCCCAACACTGGTAATACGGTAAAATCAGCGTCCTCTGAGCGGGACATTCCCCCTTGTTCAAGGCCGGATTACCGCGGAGAAAAAAACGAACTTACTGTGAACACTGAACAATAACATACGAATACATATTATTCTATTTTATCGTTCAAAATCCATAAGATTTTTAATTTTAATTTTAAAAATGTCAAACAAGATAATATTATTGTATTAATTTTTTACATCTCAATATATAAAAAAGATGGTGTTGAAGGAAACACGTATGCCTTACTTAAATCAGTGATTCCCAGCCTTTTTTTTACTCAACGCCTCTTTTAGATTTTCAAAAATCTCTTCAAACATTTTCAAAATTCGTTTCCGAAAAAATACGATTCCGACAAACCACTTTCACACAAAATACAGTTCCGACAAAATATAGCCCTTCGATGTTTGTGCACAACAACTTCCAACGCTATTCAAAAACGAAATGGGGGGGGGGGCATTGAAACAAAACAGCCTCTTTTTTGAAATAATTCATAATTCTTATTGTTGTTTAGGTACCTAATAGGTTTAATAGGATTTTATTATTGGCATGTAAACGTATAGAAATAGTAGGATAGTAGGTACTTAATATATATTATTATTTGAATAATTGAATAAGTAATATCAAATGTTTTAAATATTATTTTGTTTGTTAAGTAATATTTGAAACACATACTCTGCAAAAATATAATAGAACTTATAGTTTCTTTTATAAATACAACTTCAGTAACGTAATCCAGAGCCACGGTCGTGGCGCGAGCAAAGTAAAAAAAAAAAAAATAACTGCACGACGGTGTGTGTATTATACTTGTATAGTATATAGCAGCAGGAGTTGAATATTTAAACTGTGTAAAATACAGGTAAATTTGTTATACTACATAACTAATTTTCTAATGTATCAATTAACTCCTAGTAAACTCCAAAACATCAGAAATATTGTGTAGAAAGTGCTTATGTAAAAATCATCAAAATCGTACGTTTAAAAATTGAGTTATAAATGAAAAAGTGCGAACTTTTTAATGGAAATTCACATTAAAATCAGAATCACGGTAGCCGTCGTTGTCGTCGTCCCATCAGTGTTGCTAATGTTACCAACAATATTACCGTTCTTTATACATTATTGTGTAAACTCTCAATATTTAATAACGATAAAAATTAGTGATATCTTAACAAAAACCCTTCGTAAACTACATGTTAAAATGGCTTAGTAAAAAAATTATAAGATTTTTAAGTACTATAAAGATGTGATATCATGAATAAATGTATATAAGACGTATATAAGTATTTATTATTTAAGTATATTGAATTTAAGTAAACTCATTTTGTTTCAATAATTTATTTACATGGTGAAGAATTATTTAGAATAGTATATAAATATTAATAATAATATTTATAAAATCATAATAAGTTATATTTTAATAGTACTCCTTTGCCATTTTAATATTTCGTTCATCACACTTTGTTTCTTTTAAGAAATAATTCCTCGCCAAGTAAATAAATTATTGAAACAAAATAAGTTTACTTAAATTCAATATACTTAACATTTATTCATGATATCACATTTTATAGTACTTAAAGGTCTTATATTTTTTTTACTTAGCCATTTTTACACGTTGTTTACAAAAAACAATTTTATTAACAACTAAAAGGTTCTATCTGTTTAATGAGGTTCATCTTTATGATTTCTATCAGAACTTATTTAATTGTTTTTGTCACGTTAAAAAAATTGCCAATGTTAATGCATAACTACTTTGTGAATTTTTAAATAATTAAAATTTGTTACAAAAAAAGATAATACAGTTTTAAGTTATATGGCTCTCCTGAATAACATCATATTTTGAGATAGCATCTTTCAGTACTGAGCCCAATATTTTCTATCAGCAAATGTAGAGGAGCAGGCCCCTCAACTTAACAATAAAAAATTTAAAATAATTCAAAATAAATTGTAAATAACTATAAATTTATTTTGAGAATTTGTAAATCATTAGTAAACATAGAAATCAAGTTATTTTCTAATGTTAATGTGTAACGGTCAGTGTCATTCCATTCTGAAAACACTATTTCAAATATAACTTGACTGTTATAACTTTTTTTAATCCACTATAGAGCCACTATCAATTGGTGATTCATTAACACTCCATTTCACTGTTGGTCTACCTCAATTGGAAAAGTGTAATTTATTTTATTACCAGCACGTACTATTAGATCAGGCAAGAAATCTATTACTGGTTCAACTGAAATCAAGAAAATATCAAGATTATAATTAAGAAAATAATAACATAATGGTCCGCAGTGATAAATAAGTACAAATTACATGTATACTAGGCATAAATGTATTAAAGTGAATGATAATTAAATACTGCCCATACCTATTAAGAATAATAAATAAAATATTACAGAATTTCGGTTTAAAATATGTTATTAGTTCAGATGCATCACCAGAGTCCCCAGGGCCAACTTTATTTACAGCTATTGAGCTATACCTCAGAATTAAAATTCATGGCCTTCAGTAAGATTCGGGACTGAGGCAATGGTTTCATTTCCGTTTACTGTCGCAGCTTTCTCCTAAGGACTAAATTCAAATAAAATTAATTATATTATTTTGATATAACACAATATTAAATATTATTAATGATACTATACCTCATTGCTATACCATCAGCTATGTTATAAGCAAGGCAAACTAAAATACCTACTTCATTGATTTTAGGTAAATTTAAGTTAGGATATTTTGGGTTTTGATATAGTACCAGGCATGTTTCGATGGCTTTGATCATAAAAGAACTTGGGATGAGGGGCTGGAGTATTTTGTGAGCCGACCAAACTGGTTGTATATTGTACATTGGATAAATATCCAACCCGCCCAAGTTCTTTTTAGTTACCTTTTCTGGATGAAATAGGACCTAGAATCAAACAATTATTTAATACAATATTAACCACTATGAGGGCCATAGATTATTTAAAAATTACCTACGTACCTTGGTTATAGTATAAGGGTGGCGCAGCCAATATAGTACTGTCATAATGGCTGCTTTATTTTGGACTTCATGTCCACAGAGACTGACATAAATGTACTGAACGAGGTCTGAATAGGACCCATCCAGTGCATTTATGTATGTTAAAATATGGTCCTCAGTGACCTCCGTGGCCGGGAGTTGTAGGCTTAAAGCCACATACTCAAAGACCACCAACGCAACACACATTCGGAAATGCATGATATTTAATATCTGGAAACAATAACAATAATATTGTATTATATAAACAATAATTAGATTAATACATTACTATAAAGGAGAATATAAATTAATAAACGTACAACAAAATCTACAACCAAATTAGCATTAATAACTCAATTTCAGCTACACTATTTTCTTCACTTAAATTTGGTATGTTTATTGTGCCCTCTATATCTTTGGCAGTACCACTTAATTGCCCTTTCCAACTTAAAGTTAAGTCTTTAACTACAGTTGCTTCATTAGAAGGTTCTTTCAATGAAATATTTATCTGTTAACAAAGTAATTCATTTGTAATAAAGCTGATATAATTAAAAAAAATTAAATTATAAATAATTATACTTAATATATACTGGTCCAGCTTCATTTACTGCGCGCACCCTAAACTCATACTGATCACCTTCAGTTATCAGGAACAATTCCACTAGTCACATCACCAATTACTTGAGTAACCTTAACCCATGTTGGACTAAAAACATATTAAAAAAAATACAATTGTTTGTTACATTTGATACATTGTAAGATAACAAAAATATAAATGAATACTTAATATTATACCAGACCTAACCTAATATTATTTATTAAAAAAATCTAAATAATGACAATAAGTTTTAAAATAATGAAATTCCTAGTGTTTATTATGTACATTAGTTATTTTATTTATTGACTATAAAGTAAATAAAAAAAGGTTTATTAAAATGTAATTATTAATTTTCAAATAAAATTACAATAATATTATAACTAAAATTGGTCAATTAAAAATGTAATATGATACCACTGAAATTTGTGGCATTTCAAACAAGGAATTAAGTTATTACTAAGGGATCTATAGTCACAAAGAAATAGTGATATATAAAATCAAAAGCATGACAAAACTGTAAATGATAAGGTAAAATGAAAATATACATAAAAAGTAGAAGTACGTATATTTCAATAATTTAGTCTCTAATCTCAAAATTGTATAATAATAGTAAAATTTCAATATTTATGTAAATTACTTTTCTTACTTCATTATTTAGAATTTAGTATAGGTAAACATAATATTTGTAAGTTACAAACTGGAAACAATAACTGTTTTATTAACCTTTAGGTTTGGTAGGAGCAGCTATAATGAAAAAATAGAAAAAAATTATTTATTTAAATAATTTGATATTCTAATATATTATAAGCTCACTGAGAACAACAATCTCAACTTCTGCTTTATCAGTTCCAGAGTCATTCTTCGCAGTAACTGTATAAATTCCTGAATCAGAGCGTTTTGCTTTTTGCAGTATAAACGTAGTTTTATAATCTTCACTTTCTATGGTTAATCTAAATTGAAATAAAAACAAAACATTTATATGATAAATGTATAAATAAATTAAATTGGTGCTTTCAATACAATTGGATTACAAAAAAATGTATTTTATTTTATTTTTTATTCAAACACTTTTATAAAAAAAAAAGGTAGGTATCAAAACAATATTTGCATCCAAACAGATTAATATTTAAAAAGTTTAATTGTTACCTGTCATTAAATAATATATGTCCATTAAATGTCCACAATATAGTCGGTGAAGGTTCCCCTTCAACATCTGCTTCAAATTTCAAGAATTTTCCTTTGCGAATTTCTTTCTTTCCCAAATTCTTTCCGTTAATTTTAGGTGCCACTGTCTAATAAAATAAAATTTAGAAAATATATTAGATAACCCCCTTTTTATTTGTGAAATAGATTTACCTTCCTGTAAACCAGTTATGTTTGCTTCTGGCTCGCTTGATTTACCACATGGTATCCATTGACCAGTTAATGGATCAAGTTTTTCTATTTCATAATACTCTATAGGCGTGCCACTGTCATTCTCTGGCTTCTTCCATTTTAATTTGCAACCATTTTTCGTGTTTATCAGTTACTTCAAGCGGACCACCTGGCTTATTTGGTTTTCCTAAAATAAATATTAATGATAAAATTTATATTATATTAAAAAGAAGTAAATATATTTAATTTTTCATTCTAAATTAGTTAGTTTAATAAAAAAAATTAAAAGTGTTAAAAGTTAACTTATCAACTATGCGTAATAAATATTATTACTCTTGTATGGTATTCCATATTATTGATTTACAGTAAATTGCCTGTAGTTAGTTTCTAAACAAATTTAAATTACAATAGTAAAGTTTTTGAAAAGTTATTAATAATTTTACCAAAAAAAAAAATTGTACACATAATTAATTATACATGCATGATTAATGCTTATATATATTAAAATCTTAATTAGGACACTTAAATATATCTGAAGTACTAATTATAAAATAGTTAACTTGTACACAAATTAAAAACTTTATAGCGTCTTTAAATTACCATGTGACTGTAGGTACAGGTTCTCCATTTATGTTCACGTCAACTAATTTTGTATGTCCTACATTCATGACCAGGCTTTATAAGTTTGTTCTATCTTTTCTTGGTTTCACTGAAAAATAAAATGGTTTATGTTAAATGTATGTTGTTACCCTAATATGTAAATAAATCTTACTGAATTTGGCTTGACAATATGAGAAAGAGACTCTTCGCTAGGTCATCGATTCCGGCTTTGTTAACAGCACATACTCGAAAATGGTAAAGTTGTATATGTTTTAGAATTTTGATTTTTCAGACATTTACCGTAACTTCAATGAACTATCATATTATTTGCTTTTCATTTCGATTATATCTCCTAAAAAGTAGAATTAGGTTAGTGTATAAGAAATATTGTTAAAAGTGTTTATAACCAAGTAATAATTTTAATATTATGTTTACATTTATTTACTCTAATTTCTCACATTATTTTATATAGTATTTATATATAAATTTGTATTATTTGAAAAAACTATTCAAATACATATTATGAATACTAGTTTTAAATTTGTGGCTAAAATAAATTCTTCTTATTAAATTATTTTTATTATTTTTATTAGCATTATTATTTATTATACTATTTAACTATAAGTACAATATTTATTTGTGTATTTAATATTATTAATATGTATCAACTATAAACATTTTTTTTAACCATTCCAAAACTGATATAAAATAGCAAAGATAAATATTAAAAAAAAAATACAAATAATCTTTTAAGTATTTGAATATGTATAAATATTCTGAATATATTTTTTAAAAAGTAATTAAATTCGTATTTTGAATACCTTTTAACATATTTATTTGAATATGTAAGAATATATAAAAAATAAAAGTATTCTTTAAAGTAAGTGTATTTTATTCCAACAATTTTATTCTACTAACCTGTTATTGGAGTTCCGGCATATCCCATTTTAATTCTACCATATTTTCGTCATAGTCAATAACTTCTGGTAATCCCAGAGGACCAGGCGTATCTGATAAAAAAAACAAAGAAAATTATGAATAATTACATTTTTTATATTAACTTGTATCATCCACTTTGCTGGTAATAAATTGTCTAGGACATTATTTTGTGTTCAAACCAAATATAATATTATGGGATAATTATAAGATAATTTAGAAGAAATGAGTAATTCAATTTTTTTGAATTTCTCCTGATAAAACTATGACCAATACCTAGTAGTTATTAAGATAAGTTATGTTAACATAAGGAAAATAATTACCATAAGAATTTTTGGCAACTATCGTACTATCAGAATCTAATGGTAAGGATTCACCTTCCTCGTTTAATGCTTCCACTCTGAAATAATACTTTCTATTCTGTTCCAGACAGTTTATTTTGTGTTTAGTTTTTGTTTGATCAACAAAACCTGCATGTATTCATTTTCTCAAATAATTACCCAGTAATTGACAACCACCTTCATCCTTAGGTTTATTCCAGTATAATGTACATCCTTCTTTATGTACGCCTTCCGGGCACGTCTGTTACTTCAGGTGGCCCAACTGGGGGTCGAGTTTATCTAAGAAAATTAGAAAGATAGGTTTTTGAAAGTTAATTGTAAAAATTTAGATAAAATAATTATTTCTGGTGTAATAGTAATATCATCTACTTTTAGTCTATACTATTGAGTATTTTTTTTTTTTGAAAGCTTCAAAATCATACTTTTATCAGCTAATGAGTATTATTAACATTATTAACTCAAAACTTAAGTATCTAAGTCTTAGGATAAAATAAGTAAATAATCATAAGAAATATTGTAAAACTAAATTACCTATAATAATGATTTCTATAGTAGCTTCATCAAAACCTGAAGCATTTTTTGTTCGTAAACTATAGACTCCTGTATTTTTCTAGTATTTTCAGATAAATTTAGTTTTGTATGATTATCTTCATTTTCCATTTCCACTGAACGTCCCCATTTATCAATGATTTATTGCCAAAGGACCATATCATAAATTGGCGGAGGTTCACCAAGTACGTCTACGTCAAACTTCACAATTTTACCTACTCTTACAACCTTTTGTAGTTATTCAAGGTTGATCAGTGGTTTTACTGAAATAATTATAAAGAAAAATCATTGGTTAGGTACTATAAAATGTAAAATAGTACAATGTACAACAAAAATTGTGAACTGGGTAAACAGTTATGGTGTACCATATAATATGATATCAATGTTTAGTTCAAAATATTTTTCATCCGTTGGTTTGTCCCATTTGACTTTATCCCCAGTGTTTTTAACATTTTTCACTTTAAGAGGAACTTGAGGTCTTGTTGGAGGACCTATTGTGAATGATAAAATGGTTAACACATAGTACAGGGATAATATTTATCAATAATTTTGTACATACATAAAACAGTCACTTCAACAGTAGCTTCGTCCTTGCCAAATTCATACAAACTGGAATCTTTAGGTCCCGTGTCTGACAAAGACATTTTTGGGTTGTATGGTATATTTACGATTCGAACATTGCCTTCCGATATAATCTATTTATTTAAAATAATATGTCACAACTTACTCACAACACGTTTTATTAAAACTATTTTATTAGGAATATTATGAGTCTATTAGTCCAGAGTCCTCCATAGACAGTAGACACGTCTTCTTCACTGATTACCTGTATCTATTATTATTCTGAAATAACCATCATTAGTCAAATTCTACTTGTCAACTTTTTATCTAATAAATGCAATTATTTACGAACTACAATAATCTATTATCTAATGTGTATAAAAACAAATTTCAAAATACCTATGGTTGATTTGGAGATAAGGTTTTAAATTGTTACGTCCGATGATAACAGTTCGAAATAACGAAAAAATCAGTTTTTGATAACATGAAGTAAATTTTACATAATATATTTTTGTTAAAGTTTTTATATTATTAATTAATTTGTTTCAACGAAACAATTATATTATATTCTAACTCGGCAAGTTGTCTATATCTTATATATGTATCAAACGAATCAATATATTAACGTTGGTCTGTGTAATTGTCATGAGAATGTAAAAAAGTCAAATGGGCTTCAATGAGACAACATTTTTGGTCTACAGTGATACACATATTTCATTGCGTTAAAATGTTAGTTATATCATACAAAAATTATATTTTAATTTATTTAAATATTTATTAAGGTGAAATTTGACAATCCTTCCAACGAAAAACTAATATAGGAAGTTCTAAAAAGAAAGCTATGCAGGATGCCGTAAATTTAGTCATTAATAGATGCTACAGATGCATGTGGAGTAAAGTTTCAGACATTACACAGGTAAACTATTTTCCAAATTTCCTTTCAAGTTTATGATGTTCAACAACTTACAAACATTTGTTAACATTGTTTAAGTCGCATATACCTAGGTATTTATAATTTAAATTTATGATTTTAGTCAAAGTAAGACTGAATAATATTACCTATGTTTCTTATTGTTATTTTTTTTTAAATACATATATTTATAATTTGAATTTAGTCATAGTCATAACTCATAAGTATATATATTTTTTTTACATAAGTTGTTTAGGTACAGTGTTTAGTGCTTACATCTTTATTAATATATATAAGTACCTACATTATTTGAGTTCAAACAATTGTTCATTTTTTAAGTTCCATATATTTATAATTTAAATGTATGATCATGGTCAAAGTAAGACTGAATAATAAATAGATAATAATCCCTATGCTCCTAATTGTTATTTTTTCAAGTGCATATATTTATAATTTGAATTTATTCACGGTCAAAGTAAGACTATATGTTAATTTAAATTATAATATTACCTATACCTAATACCTATTTCTTGTTTTTTATATTTATATTTAAGTTGTTCCTATGGTATATGGTATATGTATATAATATTATACAGTATACAGTATACCTTTACCAATGTATTATATTTCAATATTTGCATTTAATGATGTTTGGAGATAAAAAACCAAGTTTAAGAAGTTAAATAAGTTTTTTCATGTTTATTATTTTATTTTATATCAAGAATAACATACATATTTATTGTGGACCATGGGTGGTCTACAATGAGACACTTTCTACTTTTTTAAAAACAATTTTTTTTTTGTTTCAATAATGATCTAATACCCTATAATGAGCCCCCGACTACTTCCTGATTCGTTTACTACAGTTAGAAACTTAGAAATGATCTACCACTTTCCTATATTTAATGAGATAAAACAATACAATTTTTGTCTCAACGTGGACCACTCTCCCCTAGCAACCTTCTAATAACCCTAGCAACCCCTTCTAGCAACCTTCCAACAATAATGGTCAAGGTGGGACTGAAGTAGTTGTGGCCCGTGTGGGCTAGTGCCTCTCATCGCTTTCAGAATTTTGTCTTCACATCCAACTATGATCTCTCTATGCTTTGTGTGTGAGCGCCTGTTGAGGGATCAATGTAGTTTTGAAGATGGTTTACAGTGTTATGAATATATTCACTACTATTTAAACATCAGCTATAAGCTGCCCACTCGTCTGAATGAATTACAGAGCCAGCTCCACACTCTCGCTAGATAATTGGAAGCAATGTGCATACAAATATCGGAAGTCAGAACCATTTTAAAATATAGTGTAAATATAGTGCAAATATGGTGTGCGTGTTATCTTATTTACAATTCAATTTACCTAAACAGCAAATAAGTACCTATCTAACTAATTATTGATTTTCAGAGAACAAAAATGATCATGTGTTTGCAAATACTTTAAATTTAAGTTGTACAATATATAAATACGAGTATACGACATACCTATTCTAACATGATACGATTGTATGTAAAATGATTACATGTTAAATGTTAATACTTCAATAGGTACAATACCGTCAAATACTCAAATTTTTAAACTTTTTATAAGTGAGTAGGTACCTATAATAAGTAGGTAATAACTAATAACTAATAAGTATTCGTCTTCACGTCAAGTTATGAATTATATAATATTATAGCTAATCTTGTGCACTTCGTTGCCCATTAATTGTACCATCTCTATATGACTCAAACTTTGTTCAATTCGTTATTTAATATACGGTGAATGGTGTTCAAAATTTATCTTAACTTTTCTGTTGCCTGGAATAAAAATTCTGATTCGCAGCAGTATATTATCAGGTAGGCAATCTATCTGCGGTAGATCGCGGACCAGTGGCAGATCCAGGGCTTAATTTTGGGAGGGACATGGGGGAGGGCAAGAGTACAAAAATTTCAAAAATTGGCTAAACACAGTGTAAAACAAAGGAAAACTATAGTGATTCCCCCAATCAGGGAATGCCCCCTTTGCCCTCCTACTGGATCCGCCACTGTCGCGGACCCAGTGCTGTTTGTACCTAAATGTATGATTTAACTTTAAAGTATCAAAGTTATATCAAGTTTCCATCACTTCTATGTATATGTCATCACATAGGTAGGTACCTACCTAATTTTTCAAATAAATGTAAATAACTTTAATAGTCAATTATAGGAATACAAAAAATGGGTAAGTACCGCACTATCATGATAAAGGTAAATAAACTTATGAGGAATCTTGTATTACATTTTCAAACTCAAAATAATTTGCACATTTTTGTGATTTTTAGTTTTTACGTATTTTATCAAGATTTGAACTTTAAATGTTTATAAAAAAAATTGTGATTGGACTTTTAATATTTTTCAAATGTCATTGTAACAATATATTAGGAGTCTTGTATTAAATTTTCAAGCTTTTTAACCCAACAAATAACAAATAACATTTTGTTGACTTTCATAGAAAAAAAACTGGAAACTGAAAATGTCCGTAAGTATTTCAAAACAAATCAAAATATTTTGAAAATTCAATAGTGAATAGAAAAAGCTAATAATTAAACAACTATTGAAAATTTTATGTATCTGTGGTCATTTGTTTTAGAGTTACATAAAAAACCAAAATCAATTTGGTGAAAACCTGATTTTGCTTAAAAATGACTGTTTTTTACCTAATTTTTATTTACTTTTTTCCGACGCTTTTTAAAACTATTGGGAATTTTGACCTACCGAATGCAGCAACTAGATTCACTTTCCCATCGAACAAGATACCTACTGTTGAAGAAAATTTAAGCAGTTTTACTGCACTAAACGGTGACGACAGACACAAAAATAAAAATAAAAAACACTGTAAAATCCATAAATTCATTGTTGAAACTAATTGAAACTAAAAATCAAAAAAAGACTCTTGCTTCTTTTAAAATGTTGTCATGTATGGAAAATGGGCATTTATAAACATCTGGGGAAAATTTAAAGTATCTAGGGTTAATATAATAGATTTTGAGCTACACCAAAAAACAAAATCGATTTAGTCAAAAAATTGTTTTGCGTTTTCCCATATTTTTTTTTGTTTTTGCCGAAGCTTTTGTAAATTTTTGATAATTTTTGCTTTTGACCCTTCAAAGTACTAATTAGATTTACTTTCCTACCAGGAATGATGCTAAGGTAGGAAATTGAAGTATTTTTAGTGCCCCGAAAGAAGTTATATCGATTAATAATAATAATAATAATAGGTACATTTTTAAAAAAATATATTGAGGATTTTCAATTTTGATCTTCTAAAACTCAAAAGTACTTTGTGAACCACGGCTATAGCCTAAGGATATACCATGATTTCGTGACGAGTCACTATATATATATAATTTAGTGTATATAGTTAGTGTTTGAAAATTTCATGAAATGTAAAAAAATTAAATATTTCAAAATATGTGAAATATTTCAGTATTTTAATATATTTTGTTTTATTTTTAAATAAGTTTTATATTTACATATAATTATCATAAATTACCTTCATCACTATATGGTACCTGTATGTACCTATACCTAACCTTTGGTATTATATATTTAAATTGGTATTCAAAATTTTTAAATATATTAATGTTTAAATGATACAAGTAGCCAGTAGGTATACAATATTATACATGTATATTGTATACTTATTGAATTCTGAAATTAGAATTTAGAACACTGAACATTGTGTTAAAAAAAAAAATAAATTGTGTTTTTATTTGTGTTAAAAAAAATTTCAATGTTTCACGTTTTTGTGAAATATTTAGTGAAATATTTCAAAATGAAATATTTCTCATATTTCAAACACTATATATAGTATCTATATCCACTTTATATATATATATATATATATAGTGTTTATATCCACGCTTTGGACATATCGAAAAATGTTTTATATTAATAACACGCGGAGCCGTGGAAATATTTAAATAACACCTCGATTTTAGATACCTCGAATCGTGAATGATAAAATAAATTTGGTTTCACACGTGATAATGGATAATCAATATCGATCAGATTATAATTATCATTTTGATTTATAATGTTTTGCGTTGTAGCCAACACCTACATTTAAACATTTTATAACTTTTTGTTTAATGTATGTCGATAATTAATTGTCAAAAATTACATTGCGTGTAGAGACGCCCAATTTATTTTATTTCAGCATCTTGTTTAAATAGTAAATTAATAGCCTATTGTATATTTTATAAATATAATTTTCAAGAAAACATTTTTTTTTATGTTTACCTACACATAATGCCAATTTCCCTTCGAGCTATGGCTTTGGATTTTAATTATAGAAATAAACAAATAATAATAGGTAAAAATTGCTACCTCCACTAACAGTTTTAGAATGTTTGATGTGTTTTTAAAAACCTAAAAATGTCTTAATGTTTAAAAAGAACTGTAAGTTGTATGTACCTATATGTATAGTGATTAGTGAGACATACGAGGACTAGAATCGTTTTTGAGTTATTGCCAAAAAACATGCCAACATCGACATTCATAACTTATATATATTGGAGTTTATTTAGGAAAATTATATGATATTTTATAAGTAATATTTGAATAAAAATTCTACGACGAAAATCGATTTATTAGGTATATTGGTTGAACGCAATATAGGTTCTCATTTCATGTGTAACGTACTAACGTGTATACTGTATATATATATACTAGGTTCCTACCTAACTACTATACAATCAATTTTTTGGTAGTACCTATGAAAAAGTACACAATAATATCCAATTATATATTATGAGTGTAAAACCTTGTGTACTGAAAATTTCTATTCAAATCGAGAAATTTGTGTATTGTTAAGTTATACACTGTAGAGAATTTTGTATGATAGATTAATGTTAGAAAAACGTAGGAAAAAGTTTTACATTTCAAGTAGGTATCCAACTTTTTTAGAAAATCTTATAAGACTTAAATAATTAGAAATACAATAATATTTAAAACTATATTATTCATTAGTTTTTAGTAAAAGCACACTATCTGTAAATTATAATGTATACCTATATTTACCTACTTATTATACAATTTATTAATTTCTGAACTCCTAATCTAACATTAAAAGGTGCTTACAGACGAAAATCAATACAAAATGTTAATATAAGTGTTAAACCTTAAAACTATAAATATAATATATTTAAGTACACATACGATATATTGAATTATGATCCCTATTAATTGTTATGTAAGTTACATATCATGAATTGTTGAATAAGTGTGTGTGTGTACCTATAATATTTCACCTATATATATTTAATTAAATACAATTTTTAATTCAAATCCGTCTTATGAGAACACATTTTACTAACGTTGAAGAAAACGTGAAAAACTCACTGCAGCTATTTTATAGACGTTTAATCATTAGAATATATAAGTGGCTGGTTAAATATTTTATTATGTTGCACCTAAATTATAATTACGCTGTAGCATGCATACCATTTTCTATAACGACTCAAGTTGTCCTTGTCTGGTGAAAAAATGTTTTTGTTTTTCGTACCTGTAGTTGCAACGGACGACCTGTTAGAAAAATGGTAGGTCTATAATTTATTCTATTTGACGACGAATTATAATATTTTTTACACGAGGTATTTCGAAGACTTAAGTATACTGCGGTCATATATACATATATTATATATATAAGTCCAATATACACTCTAGGTATATAGCATAGAGTATATTATACTGTATAGTGTATATCATCATAAAACCTAACAGGAATAACAGGAAACACCTGCCAAGACAACATGATGGCCATCATGCAATTTATAGACAACTGCATAAAATTCCTATACCCGAACTAGCCTAAAAATATTAATCTATGTTTAAAAATCAAAAAAACACTTAAGTCGTGCATTATAATAGGTATATTATAATTTCCAACTATAGGTACCTATAGTATTAAAGGTATAAAGAAAAAACAAATTAAATCTCAAAATGCATGTTTTTACGATCCAATATTAATGTTTTTTTTTTTTTTAAAACTTGATACAAATTTATATATGTGAGTAAATTATCTCGAAAGATCTCTCGGGTCGGTTAAAGTTTTGTGATCAAGTTTTATGCAGTAAATTAAAAAGTGACTATTATTATATTTTATCGTATATATAATACCTACCTAACTATACTATAATGTTATCGAAGCAGCGAAATGTTTTAATATTAATAAAATTTATAATAGTTCTATTCGTGCTGTTTCCTATTATCTACGTTGAAAAATATTTTAATTTGTAGTAAGCTTGAAGCCATTATATTTCCGACTGCAATTTATTACATGCATACCATCTAACATTAATTTATAATATTAGAATAATATACAGGTATCTACTTAATATATTATAACACCTACACGATTACAATTTGCAATTTTACATTTTTTAACATTTGGTGAAAGTTATACAAATTTAACTAAACTCAACGAAATTAAAAATACCATGTTTTAAAATTACAAAAAAAACCCTCAATTACTAATATTCACCGGTAGGTATATGTTTGTATAATCGTATACACTATACGTCATATTAAATTAAGTGGTTGCATTATCTCTTTAAAATTTATATATGGCAAACATATACTTATATAGGTGCGTACTTATCTACTTGTTAGTTTTAACTATGAATAGATTATATTATCTAGTTTTCTTGGCTTTAAAGGCTCTTACTCATTTCCGTACTAAACCGTCACTATCAAATTGTAATTTTATTCTTATTTTATTGAATTGCCCAGTTTTATGCGAATTGTAGCTATTGAAGGGGGAATAGACTGCAGTTATTTATACGCCTTTATGGCTCTTATTTCGAATTTATTGTTATTTACATTAAATTGCATATAATATATGATGTGACTGTGTGAATATAGGTCTGTAAAATCCAAACATAACCTTGGTGAAGTAATCATATGGTGTGCCGTCCGATGATTTTTAGTATAGCATTAAATATTTTATAGGTTTATAATATTATATTATTAGGTAACGTTTTATAAATATTACTGTAGATTATTGGAGCTTCATAAAAGTCATATAGATCCTATATAAATAATAAATATTAAATTTAATACTTATCAGTTTCTTCTTAGATCCGCAGAATGTTGTATTACATTTTGCTTATTGGTTTATTATCATTATTATTATTATTGTATATCTAATGATTTTGTTTTGAGACTATTGTAAACTTGAACATAAAAATAACCATGGATGTTGTTTTGCTATGAAAAGTAGTCAGTAGACCTCAAGTGTAGAGGTACCTTTTCATTGAGTAGGTCCAGTATTATAGGTATAATGGATAATAACTATTATGTTAAATTTTAAATTTGAATACAATGATTTAGCACGCGAAAAACGATTCTAAGCGGCGAGACGATCTGTCAGCATAATATACTTCTAAGGATATTTCATAGAAAATTTATATTGCTATTGGTTATTTATTTTTCTATTATAGTGATACGGACATACGATAGGTTGAACAAATTTTTTGCTGAAAAAACAAATCCCGTATAATATTGTAATATTATTACTATAGCTTACCCTGAATGGCGTTTCCCGTGAAAAATTAAATACCTTCAAATTTACCCCTTCTTAAACTCTGTTAAATGTAAGCGGCACAGATTTTTACACTGTTATTTGGGTTGTTTTGATCAAATATAAAATACAATTGTAAAATATTCAATCATAATAAATAGTTTATTTACCAAGTAATACCCTGTCAAAATAGGTTCATCCGTTTCGAAGCATTTACCAGACAGACAAATAGACAAACAGACATATAGGTAGGTACTTATGCAGACAGACAGCCAAATGTATCTGTTCGTGTTTCATGCAATATCACATTCAATCGTATACCTACGTTTAAAAATCACAGAGTACCTGTATAATATTTCAATACTTTTAATTTTTTTAAGTTTCAAAAATTAAACTAACATCGTTTTAAAATAATAACTGCCAAGCGTAAATTTGAAGATAAACCTTACAATTTTATATAGATAGCAATTTATTAGTTTCGTTAATAGTTATAAAATATGTACTTAATACAATTTGGAAAACTATCCAATCATGATAACTGTTTTATATTCTGTAACTAATGGCAACTATAGGTATATTAAACAAATTTAATTTATTATTCAAAAAAATATTATATTTCCGTTTGCCAAACAAAATTCCTGTCAGCGGTCAGCCCATCTTAAAATTCAAATTTTATTGTGTACAATATCTTCTTATTGCAAGACATCTAGGGCATTGCAGGGTATTAACTACTATTTACGTTTATCGTTTTTGTAAAGTAGCGATGAGTATTTATTTTGGTTTTATATTATGTAAACTTAGATTTTATTATATTTTACCAACTGTTATTAACTTAGATGTCAATAACGACGTATCGTAGAACGTTATGAATGTAATAGGTATGTGTTAAAATTTCTAGCTTAAAAGTTAAAATTATCTGAATATTTTGAAAATGGAATTGTTTATAGTTAATAATAATATACAAAGTGTTTTTAAATTCCAGTTATACAAACTTATGAGGAATGCTATATTCAATTGTCAAGCCTTATGTGTTAAAATTAAAAATAATTTACAAATGTTTGTGGTTTTGGTAAATGTTGTATAGTTTAAGCTTTAAATGCACGAAAAACTGTGATTATGTTTTAATTGCTGTAAGAATTACACTTACTCATGAGCAGCTTGTATTACATGTTCATGCTTTTTTATTCACAAACAATCATTTAATGATACTTAAATAAAAAAAAGTGAAGAGGAACCTAATAATATAATATTATACTTATTATAATACATATTATATTAAGTACTATAAGTACCTACTTATATTTTGGGATGAAAAAATAAAATATCATGAGGAAAATGGTTATGTGCTTACGTCTTCTATTACCTATACAGTGTACACCTATTGGTTATTGACCNAAAAAGAGAGAGAGAGAGAGAGATTTGCTTAAAATTGAAACCTATCACCCCTAATAAGTAATAATGCACTATATATAGGTAATAAAGTTTGAGTGTTTCTATAATTGATCGATGTAATCGATTTCTCCACTGATTAAAAATAAAAAACAAGTTCACGGACCCCTTATAATTACTCTGATAAAGGCTCTCAATGCGATCGCATTAAATATTATATTGTTGTAGTTATACCATAGTAATAACATATGGTATAACATTTTAATTAACAAGCAACAGTTGTGACCTTAACAGTGATTAGTATCGTGTCTGTTCTTAAAATGAGTATATGCGGTATATTATAACTAGCATTCTAATATACGATTTATATAATTAAATAAACATAAATTGAAACTATAACTATTACTCATTGATTTATTTGGATTGCACTGTTATTTATGTGATATATTTTCTATGTACCTATATGTTTATTTTTATTTTCAAAAAATTACTGATGAAAAATATTGGTGGTTCACATTTAATGAGTATTAGCACGGCGTAAAATGACAAAGTAATTCTGAGTTAATCTATTATTTAATTTATTGATTTCATGCTCGTTAATATCGACATTATTCGTATTTTCCCCATAAAGTTTATTTAATTGGTAGGTGGTAGGTAGGTATCTACGCAAGTTCTTAAACGCAAGCCTGCAACCAGTAACCACGTAGGTATAAAGTTCGTTTTCAATAGAATAGTAACGGAGAATGTATAAGACACTAGACAGTTGTTTGTTGGAAAAAAAAATTATCTAATTTAAAGTATGGATATTTTAAGATTTCGTCGTCGGTTAAAGGTAGTCACTATATTCAACAGTATTTACATTACTTTTTATACGTTTCATACGTTTTTTTATGCGTTCCGTTTCCGTGTTTTACTCCTTGAAACATTAGTAAAAACCGGCAAAACCATATTATGTTTATTTGGGAGTAGGGTGCTTTTTATTATGTTTTTTCTAAATGTACGCCTTCGCCCTTCCTTGACTCTTGAATGTTGATACTTCAAATAATTCATTATTGGCTTGCAAACGTAATTATAACGTTATATTTGAGAAAAAAAACTATTGAAATTTGTAAACGTTTATAACGGAAAGCGATAATCAAAAATAATTAAATACCACAAAACAAAACATAACGATTAACAAAATACATTATATATCATTAAACAAAACATAACGCAAAAGTAATTTACTGCAGAATATCATAATAAATAATATCATTGAACGAAAAATAACTCAAATCGAAATATTTTAAAATCTATTTATTTAAAAGGTTTATTGGTTTCGTAGAAACATTTATTTGATGCAAACAATCTAAGAATTGATTATATTATATTCTTTATCCAGGCCATTACCTACCCGCAATAGTTATTATTTTAAATTTAATAACTAATAAGTATTAACACTATTTTAAATAACGATACACACTAAACGCTAAACTTGTACAACGTTTTAATTCTAAATAACGATAAACGCAAACATTGTGTAACGTTTTGATTGAAAAGAACATAAAACGGAATTTTTTTCAAATTCAAGCTTTGCTATTATCAGTTATCTCGCAATTTGTAACATGTCACACAGGTGTCCGTGTTTCAACCACTCATTTCCCTAATAGCATTATTAACTATGTTAAAATAAAGGCCTGGTAAATAAATATGTGTATTATACTTATATTTTTAGTGTACAAAACTGTTTATAATAATATACACAATACACAGTTAAATAATCATAGTAAATTATATTATTATACATACCTACATAAAATAATAATGTACTTACATTTTGTCCTTATTACAACATTTACAATTTATATTGTAGATTGATGGTTAAAAAATGCTGCAGTGTTCTCTTCGTAGGGGGCTTGGTGTAGAGAAAGAGGGCTGTTTAGGATTATGCGGGCTTCTATGTATTTGGGGTTGTTGATCACTTTGATAATATATATTATATACTCTATTGTGAGTAATTCGTTGGAAATATCTCATGGTGCTGCTGGACGCTGGTTCTTTGCTGATGAGGAAGATAAGTGGATTACTAGGGAGAGGCTTGCCCTCGAGTGATGATTATTTCCTCTCTTCTTTTGATATCAGGGGGTATTTCAATTTTTTTTATGTTTTTATTTTACAGTTGTAATGATAGCCACTCTTCATAAATAAACCACTCTAAAAAGAGTGTCACCATCATAACCCAAACATTCATATTATAATATTGTATATACAGTCACACAGATGTTTATATTATAATATTGTAGTAATATATTATTATACCCTTTTCTTTGTCAAATAAACTGTTTCATCGGCTCGGACGACACCCATCGAACATAGGTCCGATCCACACAACAGCACTCTCCTTGCGTGTTCCCATGCGTGGTGAGGGATATAATATAATATGTTCAGTATATAAATAATAAATGTACTTTTTTAGATATCTCTAATATATTAATTATGTTCTTGGTTAATACCAATAATTATAAGTAAATCAATATTAAACCTATTTTTTCTTCCTTCTCTCGTCGTGTACCTAACAAGTCTGCAGTCGAATTAGTTTAAGTTAATTTATTATAGGTATAATTAAATCCTTATATATATATATGAGAAGGTAGTAGTTTAGAGTGTGTGAGAAATATATATATATGTATAAATAGTAAATAATATACAAGTAAAAAAAGAGATAAATACGTATATCCTATTTTACCATTACTACATAGTTCTGAGTTTGTTTAAGAGTGATAATTTAGCCAGTATTTCTGCCATTTTTCTCTTAATTCTTATTATTTCGATAGGTCAATAGCTGTATACAATTGTTGTTTTAAAACTACAAAAATATCTTAAGCAATAATTTCGTTGTCGGAACACAAAAAATGTTATTTAAAACTTTGAACCGGCCACGGTTGTGTGTATCTTGAATATTATGAGACGTGTCGAGAATATTAATGTAGAGGTTATAGGTACACGCATATATAGTAGTACTCGCCTCGGGTGTAGAACAGTGGCATACTATTGTCGTGAAATGATTCCTCACACACATTGTGCACGAAAATATTTTGTTTTCACGTTACATTGTGCCTGTGCGTGTCCGCGGTTCAGTGGCTTTAATATCGGCACCACTATTATAAGCTTTTTTGACGACTTCATAGCGAATATAATACGAGTATAAAAGTAAGAATTCCTTTTGTTTTTTTTTGTCTTTGAAAGCATCTACGATTGACTCGTATCTGTATACATTCAGCATGAAGTATATGAAAAATCTGCAGTATTTTCCTTCATAATATTTTTGAATTTTACATTATTTATTGTTATTTATAATAATATAATATAATGTATTCACATAGGCTGTACTTGTTAATAATAGGTAATTTATTATGTAGGTAGGTATATTAGGTATATATAACAAATTCAGCGAGTATACTACATAATGCAAAACGTTAATGCTAGACGTAATTTATACATATTTTTCAGAGTTAGTTTTGTTGATATATTTTTGGTCCTCATATAATACTTACGTCTTAATAGTTTTTCTAAAAATATTTTTTTACATTAAAATACGACTTACCAACCATATAATAATAATTGTTATAGATAATACTGTAGACTTTGATATGGTACCTATTACTTATAATATAATATAATACTTTATAATTCAATATAATATAATAGACATAATAATTAGGTAGGTACGTATATACCTAAGTGAATTTGGTTGTGAGTATGGACTGGATATGTAATGCACTAGTGCCTTTAAAAGCCATCGAAAGCGCGTAGATACAAAAAAATGCTTTTGTGTACTAAAAATTAAAAATAATGTAACTATAAAATTCACTTTTTTTTTTTATTTTAAACAAGTTTTGAACGAACAAATGTTGGTATTGACACGTGTTTGGTAGATGAGGATAAAGTGAGTAACTATATAATATACATGACAACTGAGTGACGGGTACCGTCACGCATCAATATCGATTTTACAGTTTCTAGACTGAATATTGAACGGAGAATTATTATAGCGATTTAATATTATTGTAACCGCTCGTTATCTCGATAATGACGTCGTACGAAATACGTGAATACGTTCACAAAATAACAAATAATGATAATATTATGTACTTTTGCGTTATGAACTTATAAAATCCTTGTAAGTGGGTAAAAATCTTGAAAAGCGATTTAAAAAAAAATAATGAATTTTAATGTTAAATGCCATAAAACATTAAAATGCTCTAAACATTTAAAAATGGTCAAAAATTGCAAAATAGAAACTTCTTATTTAAAAATACCTATATGAAAGGGGTATCTAACAAAACGAGTATTGCATAGCTAACGCTCTGAAAAACATTGCAAAATGCATCGAAATTCAAACTATAAACTCTATAGTCTCTATAATATTATATGAATGTCTTAGATACTAAGTAGTATTATATACGAATTGTAGCGATTACCATCAGCAATAATCGTAAATCATCCCATTAAATGTATTTTTGTGTTTTGATTTGATCTCTGATTTGGGTCTTAAGATACTGTGTACCTATATGTAAGCAGGTAATGGGTTCTTAAAACAAAATGTCGAATGTACCACGTACACCAACTTACACTATACCTACACTATTATTATTTTGTTGAAAACGTAAGAAAATTCGTATTTTATATGTATTTAAGACATTGTAATGCGTAGGTATAATAGGTAACAACGGTAATCACTAAGGTTCTAACAACTATTAAAACATATCCTAAGAAATATGTAACCATGTTTAAAATTGACTTCAAAAAAATATAAGAGCCATTCAAATACCAATACAAATAATAACTATTTTTTTTTTATAATTATAAAGTAAAAAAAGGTGAGCACCGTTCTACTGTATAGTAGGTGTCGAGTGCGTCACTGTCATGGCCCATGAGTGCGTTTAATTTGAATTTAATGATATAAACAAATTGTATACGAAAAACGATTTTGATTGTAAACGGTCTTCAGCCTATAAATTGTCAAGTACCTATACTTTATGGTATTGCAATTAAAGAAATTTATTTTACTACTACAGTATATGTTGAATTATTTTTTGCCAAACACATTGAAATTTAAAATGTCATTATAAGTAAAACAAATTAATATTCTTTAATAGTTTCAAGTACCAACGAATGATATTATTAAATTACCACAAAATAACTAAAACCGTTATTTTTCATTAAAATAACTAATTTCACAAAAATTCGAAATTAAAATGTTCTATAGTAAAATTATTTAAATAAATATAGTAAAAAAATGTGTTTGTAAATTATTTAGAGGTTTTGGTTACAGTATTTCAAAAATGTTTAGGTACAAAATAATTTTCGAATTTTGATGATTTTGATGAATATTGTAGAACTATTAATCTTGAATGCTTATTTAATAAAATAGTTCATATGATGTATCTTTAATATTTATAAACTGCTATTTTAACAACTTATGAGGATAAGTGTATACAATATACTGGTATATAGGCATAATAACCTACTTTATAGATAAATCTTAATAATTATTTTGTGTCAATACTCGTAGGCACTCTGTGTATTCCTGTGATCTTAAATATACCACCCTCAAGAGCATGTGATAGTGTACTGTATAATATTATTACTATTTTAAACATTTAATAAACCTTTGTTTATGTTGCTATATTAATATATTATGTTCGATTGTGTTGGCTTATGAACGCAGGTCATAAGTTTCTAGGACCTGCAAAATACAACTTAGAAAAATGTTTTTTTATCAGTCCAACAACCCGGTTTAGACCGGTTCGTGTAGTGAGAATACTGAATGGCTAACCAACTTCTCCTTAACTGGATATGATTGGGTATGAGTATCGAAAACCACTTGGTTTGAAAGAACGAAGGAGGTGTGTTGCAGTACTCTGGGAAGTAAATATAGGTAAAAAGATTTTTAAATTTCTTATAATTAGGAAAAAAACTAACGAAAACAGTTGATAGAATTTAGTTTTGTTGTTGTAATTCAAAATAGAATATAAGCATGCAGTCATACAATTTTAACATTTTGACTTTCTTTGAGCTATTCATACACCTTTGAAATTATTTTTGGATTTATATTAATACGTATATGGTACTCGATAAAAAATGTAAAATAAACAATTTACGAAGTAAGATCAAAATATCAAAAATACGTGGTCACAATTTTTTTTTTATGTGGGAAGTTCGAATTTTTGTTAAAGACATGATAATTTGCAATAATTTGACAGTTGAACATTTATACAATTTTCTCTTTGAATTACTAACACTTGTAATACAAGGTTTTTTATAAGTTGTAGTTACTGGAAATAAAAATGATATTTAGCATGATGTCACAATAGTTTATATATGAAAAATCATATAGGTAATAAAAAAAAAGTAATGATTTTGCTAAGTTACCTTTTATAATATAAAAGTATTAATCGTAGTAATTTGTAGCTCCCCAACATTATTTCTATAATGATATTTTCGATGTATTTTGACTATTATAAGCCATTTATACTATGAACCTATATTCATACTATTCTACGACACTGACTTGTACGCAATGTTTTCCCGAACTATAAGTCCAACATAGTACTATGTAAAGCAATAAATTAACAATAATATTATATAATAATATATCCTTATAAGTTATAAATATAAAAACTGATCCATTCGTCTCTAAATTTCAAAACCGTTCTTTCATTTACAATGATAAAATTGAATTAAAATGTAATATATCGATTTAACTTTAACTATTTATTAAGTAACCTACTCAATAATGAAGGTTCCCTGGTTTTTTAGATGATGGCCATTCGCAAATTTAAATGTGTTGTCTCCGTCAACATGTTAAATTTGCGTTCAGCAGAATCAACTTTTTGTTGTGAGCTTTAATATTATAGTGCATTTACCGTAGATTACCGAACTTTACTTATTTTTGTTTGTTTGTCTGTTTGCTGTTTTTACTATATTTTAATTTTCTAGTGTGTTATAAATATGTAAGATATTACAATTTAAAAGCCGGCCAAGTGCGAGTCGGACTCGCGCACGAAGGGTTCCGTACCATTATCTAAAACTATGTCTGTTGTCATTTGCGGGGTTGTACAATTCTGTATTTAAATTTATAAAACGAATCTTTGTATACGACGTCACTCATGGCAACCATTTATTAACAATACGACGTCACTCGTGGTAACTATTTATAAACAAAAATTTCCATTTGAAATCTCAAAATTCCCGTTTTAGCACTCCCCGGGGTTGCTCCTATCCCTTTTTATAGTATTTGTTGTTATAGCATTCACGGAAATACATAATCTGTGAAAATTTCAACTTTCTAACTTTCATGGTTCATGAGATACAGCCTGGCGACAGACGGACGGACGGACAGCCGAGCGAAAGTAATAGGCTTCGGTACGGAATCCTAAAAATAGACATTGCTCGCTAAAAAATTAAAATATCTTAAAAATACAACTTACTAACACACGTAATATTTTTATATTTAAATTTGGTAATAGAACAATCGATTTAATATTAAATCTTAGTTCTCACACAAAAATCTAATACAAAATAAATTGTTTCTACACAACGATAACTTACCATGTTTTTCGTTTGGAAGATGAAGACATGCTATATAGTCTGATGTCCTCATGTGTATGCATTTAATAGTTGAGATTAAATAAATTGTTTATGTAAGATGAAAACAAAGATAAAAAACCTTTTTATTTTGAGTGAATGTAAAAAAAAAATATGTACTATTTATTACAGTTGTAGGTCGTGATGATTAAAAAAAAACCATAATTCAACGACATGATTAAAATAAAATGATAACAAGGAAACCACATTCATATTGCAGCCCGTTAATACATTGATCAAAATGTTCGTGTATTTTACGTAGGTATAAAAACTTATACATTTTATAAATGCAGACAGTTATAGTCTATAGGTACCTAATTAAAATATTTTATACACTTAGTATGTAAAGTATACCTAAGTATCGTAAAAATATTAATGGTGTATGGTATCAATTTAACCATAAAATATATTTTAAAAAGAGAATTGTAGTTATTAGGTGATTAGAATATTACAAGGCTGGGCAAGTTAAATTAAAAGTTAAGTTAATTTTAACTTATTAACTTAACTAACTAGTTCAGTGTTTTAATCTACTTAACTTTAACTTAACTCATTTCCTTTACATTAACTTAAAATCAACTAATATTTTTCTTTATTTTCCCAATTAAGTTAATTTTTAATGTTCCTACTATCCACAAAAATATTTTGTTTATAAAGGATTTTCGGTTTATAGTAATTATTATTAGTTCGTAGAATGTAGAAAATATTATCAGAAAAAAAGTAAGATATATATTTTACAAAGAACTTCGTATTTATGTTTAAAGGTAAAAACTAATATATTGTATTAATAAGAATAAAATAAATCATATTATTTTAATCTCATAACTTCAATATATCATAAAATTAAATAATATTGTAATAATATATTATATTGACTTAAGAGGACGCTACCCATACATTTGTTGACTCCGTCATACACACGCATCATGACAGCAAATTGTCGTTCACTAGTTTCAATAGTGTGCTATTAGTTTTGATACTAGAGTGAATTGACCTATTATAAATCGTTTAGGTAAAACTATTATTTGTACTTAAGCGTTGCTGATTTTTCGAAATTTTCATTTTCATGCAAGTTGAAAATTAAAATACCGAATAATGAAAAAATGTATAATAGGTCAAATCACCCTAATATCAAAACTAACAGCACACTATTGAAACTAGTGAACGACGGAGACAACAAATGCATGGGTAGCATCCTCTTAATAGATAATAATCACTATAATAAACTGTGTTTAGATTAGTTTTCCGGTTGCACTTATCTTATATATTATATACTACATAATTATGTCCTATATGATAAATACCCGATGTTTAATGATCAGTGGCGTACCCAGGAGTACTGAGGGGATTGTCACCCCCCTAAAATTTCACGAAAATTTAAAAAATTTTTCAGTGTCCCGTGAACGTATTACGTGAGACGTAACCACCATATATTAAAATTGTAATTTCTTTGAAGATTGCTGCAAATTACAAAAGCCTAAAATGTTATTACCAGCGATCAGTGTACCACACTTATGAAGAACTCTATTTAAACCTTTCTATTCAATATAAAAAATTATCAGCACCCAAATCCACCAAAAAAAATTCGAAATTGACACTCATCCACATTCAATGGCCTATAAGAATTTGGTTTTATTATATTTTGAAAATAGGTTATTTAACAATAATGATTAGAACATTAATACTATTTGTATTTTATGTAGGTAAGAAAACAATAAATATATCAAAATTAATGCATTGCAAAAATTTTAGCACTTCATTACTTGAAATATACAAATGTATTATTAAATTATGTTTTGGAATATTATTTTAGTTTGATTTGTTATATTTAAGCGACACGTGACTTCTTTTTCGCCATCCGTGATTGCTTTACGTTCAGATTCGATTTACGTTGAAGTTGAAGGAAACTTAAGACCTGTTTGTTTAATTCATCCACCAAATTCTGTAAATAAATGAACGACGTTAGGACACAAGAAACACAAAAACAATTTGCTCTATTAGTACATGACGGCTTTCAATTTTATTATCCATGGCTGTATTTAAAATGTTTATGGTAGTATCTTGTAGAGTAGTTATTTCTTTTATTTTATTTATTAGTCCAATTGTTTTTTCAATTAATAATTCATTCGGATGATTATCCACGAATCGTTCTTTGATTATATCCTACGCAAAATGAGTAAGTATTTAATATTTTAGTCTGTATAT
The DNA here is from genome assembly GCA_016617965.1 of Macrosiphum rosae. Taxonomy (NCBI): domain Eukaryota; kingdom Metazoa; phylum Arthropoda; class Insecta; order Hemiptera; family Aphididae; genus Macrosiphum; species Macrosiphum rosae. The sequence goes on along the minus strand of WHPZ01588867.1, from coordinate 2,427 downwards.
TATAATAATTCCTATTGTATTTGATTAGATATTAATACCTGACTGGCTGTCATGAATTCAAACAATGCATGGTAATTCAAATTTGGTGTTGAACTATCGATTTGGTTGGTAACATTTGAATCTAACAAGTTAATACAACATTTGAATAGTATGTATTATATTATGTACATATAAAAAATTATATTTACTTGATTTGATTGTTGATTTCTGTAAAATAGTAGGTGGATGAATTTGATGTGGTATTGAACTGATAAAACGGAAATCATTATAATCTACAACACTTGTTTCCAGTGTAATACTTGTGACCTATTCAAAAACCATAATTTAACCAAAGCTTGAAAGCAATCCAAGTCTCAAAATATACAGTACTCATTAGGTAGATAAATCATGTGTTATATTATATGTTATATTAGTGATTTCAGTAAATTTACGTACGACTTTCTGTGCAATGTTGCCATATTTTATTATTTTCAATAAAATATATATATATATAAACTGTATGCTCAATTTCGGTTTGTCATTTATATAATATTATAGTGCCATTGATAATAAATCTACCAGACACAGCATGATAATATACTACCGAGACATTTCACCCTAATATAGGTAGGCCATATAAATTTTTTCAATTTTTACCAATTGCAATAACGAATCTAATATTATGTAAAGCAATAATGCAAGATAAACCATTATTACATAATAATACAGATACTTAAGTGCTATAAGCCGATATTTATGGAGATATTAAGTTATACCAGTGGTTTTCCTTTTAAGTAATAAACTTAACTTAATTTTCCATTATTGACTATTTCAAAATTTGATTTCTATAACGCACCGCAATTTATACTTGCACAGAATTATGAGGTCGCCGACTGGTGATTAGGTAAAATGTATAACGTACAACAGCGATATAATTAATATATGATACAACAACAACTTATCTGATATAGAATGATTGTATGTTTGTTGAACGTTATATAAATATTACTATAATAGTTTGGTAAGTAAAATGTTTGCCAAGTAATAAATATAGTATATATAAAATACACTAAAAACAAAATTCAATACATTTTAATATGTCTGATAACATAGTCGCAATATATTTGGCAAAGAAGCGAATCCAATAGTTTTGTCAACTTAAATATACTTAATGATGTATACAATATAAAACGCTATAACTAAGTCAAATAGTCAAATATCTATGTAACCTTATGGAAAGCTGGCAATATTGCACTAAAATCTTAGGTACAAAACGTGTGCCTTAAAATGTGAACAATTCCGTTCACCGATAGGCCCGTAGGTACGGGATCATGTTTTACCCGATAATTTAAATTTTAGATTTTCAGTATTTTAAATTTGTTACCTTTTTATCGTATGCGCACGAAATTGTCCAATCATATTGGTTTGTATCATTTCTCATATTAATGTAATCGATGTCAATATTCTTGATTAAAATAACCTCGATTACAAATACTAATTTTGTCGAATTTTCAGTTACAGATTCTTTTGATTCTGAAAACACACAATGTTAACAACAAATGACTTTAAAGTGAATTGATAAAAATAACCCAGATATATTGGTGTATATAATATACATTAAAAAACTTATTTAACAGGTATATAGTTATCAAATCAAACACTTGTGTTTTGAAATATAAATAAAATCAAGATTCTAGACAAAATTATGCTCTAAATAAAGATTTATTAGGTACCTATACGTATTAACATATCATTTTCAATTTGTTTTTAGAGGTGAAAAGTACAATTTAGTACCTATTTAGTATTTACCACCAGTAAAGTAAGTTATGCTTTGGTTGGCGGTAAATGTTTAGGTACTATGACAATACTGATATGGGTCTGATGAATTAATCTTGTCACCTATATGGCTATAATGCTATACCTAGGACTTTGGTACTTTCAAATTCATTATATAATTTTCTATAATAGTGTTATAGTAGATAACTACTAAATGTAATTCAATATAATCGGTAATTGAGAATTCATAACGTAAGCTAAGTAAGCTAAAACTAACTAGTCTTACTAGGTAGGTAATATAAATATTTTAATACTATAGATGAACAAATTAATAGTTTGATAACGGTTCTATTCAAAGTATATTCACTATTCAGTATAAAATAATGTTATATATAAAAAGAAAAACTGTTATACATTTCTAACTAAAAAATAATTTATAAAATTTGAAACATTTTTCATGGCTGTAAATAGGTCAAAAAGAGTTAAAATAGTATGCATATTTTACCATGTACGGAAAATACTAATATAAACATTTGGAAAAAATGGCTGTTTATGGTTATTCGTTGTAGAATTAGGTACAATAAAATATCAAAAAATAGATAAATGGGAATTCGTTAATTTACCTCTAAATATAAACTATCGTAAACAATTTTAACTCCAAACATTTAAAAA
>WHPZ01588866.1:0-10983 GCA_016617965.1 Macrosiphum rosae | reverse complement strand
AATATACAATATACAATATATGAATAATGTAATTATTCAAAGGAAAATGATTTACCCTTAACTCTTACGATGTTAATTAAAAACAATGAATCAAATGTCTATAACAATTAATAAAAGCCTTCGATACCCTATACTGTGATAAATTTCAGTACCTGTTGAGTTAAAACACATGTTTGAATTTTAATTGCTTAACATTTGGAATTTTAATGATATAAATGACGTGTTTCAAAATAAATAAGAACCTAAACCAACTATAAGCACTGTTTGTTCTATCTTTTCACAAGATGGCGGTGATATATTAACACACTCAAATATTATTCAAGAACAGTTTTTGTACGGACATCAATTTTAAACTGGATATAGGTATTATTAAGTTGACAACAATTTTGGGTTTTGTCAACTGCAGGTCACTTCAGGAAAAAAGAAAGTAAAAAAATAACAATACTCGTATAATATACATACCAATTTTGCCTGCAAAAAATATATATATTATATTGTCAAAGTTGTTAATAATACAATTAGATATAATATGAAAACTATAGAGGAAAATGTTTATAAAATACTGTCCACCTATGTTATATTAGGTACTATGTAGGTACATAATATTAATTATGAGTATATATTTAAAAAAAAAAACTTATTATTTCGTATGCCTGCAGGTATTTAATTTTTAGGCCATGGAATCCACCTAATTTTTTTTTCGAATACAGAAGAATAAAGAATACTATAGTTATTGAAATTTCTATTTTGAACGTTTCATCTTTGGAAAACAACTTCTAGTAATTCAATTAAAACTTAAAGAACAACATGTTCTCTAATGTTTCTGAACTTAAATATCTATATTTATCTACGAATATCAATTGGAGTGAATGGACAAAATAATTTATATTATACCTTATATTATAATCTTAATAATAAAGTATTACATTTTAATAAAATATACGTACTAAGATTAACTAGAAAAAATTATAATAATTATTAATAAGTTACTGCGAATTATTATAAGAAGTTGGGCGTATAATCTGAATTGTTAGTCGTTATAGGCTATTTGTATTATATGGATTGAAAAAAATCATTCTTAAAATAAACACAATATAAAGTCCTACGATTTTATTGTCACAATTTGAAATTAAATAGTTAAAAATAATGACAAAAGTACTACGTTACAGTGGCGGATAAACAGCGGAGGGATATGGGAGATAAATCCCCCCCGGTGGGCCGTTGGTTAAAAAAAAATGTTTAAAATCGTTAGTTAGCATTTAAAGTTCAAAAATTAGAAAAATATGGAAAAATCACGAAAATTAGCAAATTATTTTGAGTTAAGAATTCATAAAAATTTTTCTTTTTAAATCTAAGATTGTAAAATGTAATACAAGATTCCTTATAAGATTATCTATAGATACATGAAAATTTCAGTGAAATTTGTTTATTTCATCAATTCCATGCTAAAGTGCTCGGCTTGAAGGGCAGGATGTGCCGGAGCGACTACCACCGACAAAGTCACCTCTGATCGAGAAGGAAATAACGCATTGGCGATAACTAACTCTTGGCCCTCGGGAAGGCGAGTCTTGGCACCTAGTTTCTTCATAACTACCCTATAGGGAAGCCCCCAGGGATCCTCGTCTACCAGAAGACAGAGATTCTTCCATGATTCAACCTGAGCCAGACAAATCGCCCTTCTCAACTCCTTCCAGGCAGCGGAGTAAGCTTCCCACTCTCTGGCCCTCCCCTCAGCGTCGTTCTTCCGTCCTACACGCTGGTACCTTCTGCGTGCTATGCAGCTAGACCGGCGTAATGCTGCTTACTCATCCAAACACCAGTGCACTGCTTTGCGGCCTCGCAGCACGGCACGGCGAGGCATGGAACGGTCGCACAGATCTACCAAGATATCGTTAAAAGCATCAGCCATCGTATCCGGGTCTGCCCCATCTGGGAGAGTAAGCTCTTGAGGAGCATTGGTGAGCCGTGTTCGTAGCTCCGTCCAATCGAGCTTCCTGACCGCCCAACCACGAGAGACGTGGGGTATATTTAACTCGAATCGGGGCCCTCTAGCCAACTCATAGGTAATATAACGGTGGTCACTCTCTGAATTCAGATCCGATCGAACTCGCCAATTCCTGATCTCTGCACCTGGCTCCAGCCGAGCGAAGGTAACGTCAACGATTGACTGATCATTGTACCTAACGTAGGTGGGGGTAGAACCGATATTGCAAGACATTAAGTCGAGTGAGATGACAAAGTCCACCAGGAACCCCACCAAAGTCCCCCCCACCACGAATTGACAATCCCGATGGACGCGAATCGATTCTTCCAAACGGCCAAGATATTCCTCAAACTCAGCCGCGCTGCAATTTGGAGTATAGTAGCAGCTGTAGATCACCAAGCTCCCCAGCTTGATCCAAGCAAAGCCCGTTCCACTGCCCCTGTCCTCGATGGGAGGCGCTGAGTGGCCAACAGCGGCCACGGCACACCTATTATCATCGCTAGAGACCCAGTTCACATCCTCCATTGGGTTGCGCAGCTGCTCCGACACAAGTACAACGCTGATTGACTGGTCCAACACCGTCTGCTTAAGGAGTTGCTGGGCCGCCCAGCAATGGTTCAAATTAATTTGCATGCACCGGATCATCGCAAGTGGCCTGAAATATCACCACTATTCGCAGATTTGAGAGCTTCCCTCATGGCTTGACAAGCACCCGAACCTGGTTCGTGTGTGAAACGTACGAAGCCGGCCCTCTCACAAGCAACACACTGATCTTTATCCGCCGTGCACTGCTTCTGCTCGTGGCCCGGTCCACCACACCGTCTGCAATTCAGGGACAGATCCGGCCCAGAGCAATTTCTACTCCTGTGTCCGAAGCCATGACAACGGAAACACTTCTCCGGTTCTGAACGTCTAGGACGTACACGGCACATAGTCCATCCAACCGGGATCCGGGTTATGGCAGAAGCAGAAGCCCTGGTCATTCTGGCTGTCGCAATTTGCTGGCCAGACCTAGTGGATCAGAGGCCTGTGATCTGAACAGACTGCCGCGGTCGGTCGTAGATAGCGGCTTAATCGTCCTCAGCTCCAGGTATTGCCGCCCGCAGCGCAGCAAGGACCTCGCCCTCAGTCGCCACCGCATCGAGGTCAACAATCTCGACTACAGCGTACTGACCAAGGTGTGCCACCGCACCTACCGCTTCTCCCAACCCTGGTAGCAATGGCAGAAGACAGCTTATATACCTATACATATTATGAATGAAAATATTTTATATCCCCCATGAGAAAATCCTAGATCCGCCACTGCTACGGGAATGATAGTTTTCATTTAAACAGAATCTTGACTTGAATAATTTGGAAGACAATTATTGTGAAAATAACAGTAATTGATATAATATGATATGACCAACTATTATTACGCAATGCAATAAAAACACAAAAATATTACGTACTTCGTAAAGCAGCTAAAAATAAAAAATATAAATCGGGTTATGCGTGGTTAATTTTTATACTAATAATTAAAAAAATATTAAACATATGAAAAATAAATTATATACATCTGTTTTAAAACAGATTTCAGACACCGGTATGAACCGTTAAAAAACCAAAACCAAAACAAAAAAATGGAAATCGGTTTTCCGAATTATCGGAAAATTTCCGATAATTATTACTTATTAACATAACGGTTCTTAACTTCATTATCATAAAAAAAAAATGAAAATACGTACGTTCATTTACTCTTAGGTTTCCTTCAAAAATAAGGATAATTGATTAAATATAATAATAACCTAAAATTAAAATTTTAGTTATTTTGTTGTGATTGTAAAATATTATTCTTGGGTTATTGAAACTTCTAAAGTATACTATTATATATTTATTATAGTATCACGGTTTGTTGTTGATGTACAACAAGTTATATGTACCTAATGGCTATTATGATATGATTAATTTGGAATTTATTATAGGTCAATTTTTTTTAATACCATAGATAATATGTATTTATTATGTCTTGTATCTAGACTGACTTGTCGTCTCCGCTCAGAATCGTTTTTCTTATACAATGATATTATATCGTTGAATTCAAATTTAATACCATCCATTATACAGTGACCCACTTTTAACCTACAGTACAGCAGAGCACCTTTTTTTAGTTTTTTTTCCTATTAATATAAATAAAATTTTATTTGTTGGGTAAAAAAGCATGAACATTTAATGCAAAGCTCCTGATATATTGTTACAATAGCAGTTGAAAAATATTAAAACTACATAGGCACAATTTTCTTTTGAAGCATTTAAAGTATTGCATTTCAATTTTAGTTATTAATATCATAAGTTTTGTGAAAAATATTTCAATTATTAATGAGTTTCAATTTTTAATTATCAATAACATACATTTTGTGAAAAATATTTTAATTATTGCATTTCAACTTTTTGACGAATATTTTGGTGAATATTGCATTTCAATTTTTAATTATTAATACATTATTAGTATTATGAAAAATATTTTAATTATTATTGCATTTAAATTTTCTGATCTTTTTGCACATTGTTTTCTTTGTGACATTTTATTGATAATAATCATTGTTTCCGAATTGCGGACAAAGTGACAAAAACCATGTGAGTTGCGGACGAAATCTAAAAAGATAACATACGAATTGCGAACAAATTTCCTATTATTATATTTGATATAGCCATCGATTACTGTTTGATATTAACAATTAAGATTGTGCCGGTGCTTTTGAAACCGCTGCCTATGTTTAATCAGTTTATCGACAACCATACTCGCTTGCTGTTCGTTTGATGTTCGTTTATTTTGGTTACCGGTATTTTGCCCGAATCAAAATTCCCGAATGAATTTTTTCCCGAAAATCCGAAAACCCGAAACCTTTATTCCCAAATATAAATTATAATACATATAAAAATAAAAATAAATTAATACAATTAATAATAATATAATAAATTATGTAATGTACCTAATGTTAAATATTTCAAAATCTATAAATAATAAAACGTATAAAATATAAAAATTAATTGGTAAAATTAATAATAATATAATAAATCATGTAGTGTAATAAAATATTTTGAAATAATTTAATTATAATACGTATGAAATATAAAAATTAATTAATTTAAGTAATACTGTAGTGATAGGTACATATAAATTGACCAATAATAAAAAAAAAAAAACAAAATACAAAATAATTTCATAAAACAATATTATGCGCGATTGCCTTCAGAAAATCTAATTCTTGGTATGTATTAAAGTCAGCAGTAATGGCCATAATTCGCATCTGAAAGTCTCGCCATTTTCTTTTTGGCTGAGCTCTTACTTTTCGCCCTAGACTCAGCTCTGAGATCATTATCTCTACATAACCTTGTTCTTTTTGGAACTCATTGAGAGCAGAGTAAAGGTCAGGATGATGTTTTTCAACGATAAGCTGGAAGCGATTGTGCCACCCCTCGCTTACGTTGTTGGTCTTATGCGAACCAGTCAGAGCTGCTTGGTACTGATTCCAAATTTTTGGCGGATAACGTGGATGAATCCCTCGTCTTCTTCCTCGAGCTATTACTCCAAGAACATAATTTTTTTCGAAATATTCAATTATTGGTGATAAAGCTTCAGGCGCATCATTTTTCAAAAGAGAAAAATGCGAGAAACTTCAGTCGACGGCACAAATTCCAATGCATCATGTGTGTAAAATATTTCAACGAACGATCGTCGGGGTCATTATATGCGGCTTGAAGACCAGCAATACACACATTGCGATAAAGGTAAAATACCCGTACTGTTTCGTAAATACTATCTTTATCTTATATAGGTATAAAATATAATACATAGAAAATACGCCAATTTTATTTCGGGAACAATAACCGTCGGGAAAACAGGTTTCGGGTTTTCGGATTTTCGGGCAAAATACTATTCGGGAAAAAATTCATTCGGGAATTTTGATTCGGTAAAAACGGCGGGTACCGTTTATTTTCTGTATAAAAATGTATACTGAAAAACTTAAAGAGTTACATGTGATTGACGGGTTTAAGTTCCGTTTTCATCGCATAATGAAAAATGAAATTCAACGGTAGGCGTGTACAAATAAAAGGTGTACCTAATGCATTTTTAAAATTTAATCACCCTAATATATATCAATTGATCGAGGCCTTAAATGAAGTACAGACTAGTAGCTATATGAAAATGAATTGTTCTGCTGTACGAAATTTAAAACGAGCAAAGAACACTATTGAAAAGGACTTCTTTATTAGCAAACAAATGTTGCAATATTTACGTGGTGAAATCAGTAGAATATCATATATACAGGCTGTTTCAAAACAATTTTTACCACAAGATCTATACAAACTATGACGATAATCTATAAATATTTTATAAACAATTTTTTCCACAAAATTAAAACAAAAAATTATTCAACAACATTTTAAAAATAACGATTGCACTTTTGCAAGACACAAATATATTTAACCCCACCTACCAATTTTTTTGGTAGCTTGTCCTAAGTCCTGAAATAGTGGTGAAGTTGTGTCCACAACTAATGTGGTTTTTATTAAAAAAGCTCTGTACGCAATTAGTATTATGACAACGGAACTCGAGTCCGCAATATTGTTGTGTTATAATTCCTGACCTGAATAATTCGTCCGCAACTAGTATGTGTCCATAATAATATAATGCACTGCGTCAGGATTGGTATATATAAACTTCTTACGTATATTCAAATAAATACCTCTAAAATCCACTGATGTTTCGGGAGCTCCAGCTGAAATTGGTTTATAATAGTAAAATAGTATTATAAAAATTCTACATAGCATTATTTAATGTTTTATATCAGTTTTTAGCGTTACTTTGGCACGTCAGGAATTTCGTATGGACAGTGAGAAGATTATTTGGTTTTAAGATTCATAAAATAAGTATAACTATTATACAGCTGATATAACTTGTCATCGTAAAAATCATTTACTATTTACGGTTTTCCATTTAAAAAAACAATTATTAGATAAGATGATGATTTTTGTGCTTGACTCAAAAAACTGTGGCAGTATATCAGTATATCATTGATTATATAATACTATAGATACACTGCTATGGAGAATATGCCGTGCCGTAATTGTCACTGATGAAATCGGTACATAATGAAATAAAATAATTATTTCTCATAGTCGTAATCGTCGCCGACCGCTGCCGTGGGTCACTGTGCTTTCGAGAGTCATCGCCCAACGCTGTCGCATGCAGAGCCCCTTGACTCTGTACAAAAAATTGGTTCCGATCGATTAGTAAGGAAGTCAGTCCTCGGGAGCGCTTGTTGTTCAAACACCGTGGGTTAAAACTTAAAACCAAGGGTTAAAAAAAAAATATAGTTATAATAAGTATATAGTGTAGTTCAGAAGTCAATCATTACAGGAATCGCTGCGTGTGTGGAACGACTTTTTCGGCCGAGTCTAGTCATCTATTTTATATTAATATGTTATCTTTCTATCATGGTCGCATAACGTTCAGCAATCTCATTCACAGACCCCGACGGACGCCCCCGCCTGACACCACGAACTGTCTATCGTAGAGCACACAAACTTTGCTCACATTTCTACCTGAAATGTGATTACTAATTGTTTGTGTACACTTAAAAATATAATTTTTTTGTTTAACTTTCGATATATTATATAAGAATAATAAACATATATCTTTAAACATTTCTGGGGAGCGAGGCAACATCACACATACGTATTTTAAAATAAATACCTTGACCATTCGGTTTGGGTATTGGTTTACTGTTTGAATCTGAAATTAATTTATACTACTTAGTATTTTAATAAAAAAAACTGGTACCACACAGCATTATTTAATTTGAGCTTTTAACATAACTGTGCCCTAATGTAATTTTAGAGCTTTAACCTAGATACCTAATGCATGTAATAAATATAAACACACGATAGTATTATGCATTATGCATTATGTATATTTATACCATGTATACACTGTATATGTCTGTACCATAGGTACTGTCATTTAAATTGAAATTGGAATTTTATTCCGTAAAATGAAGATTAATATTATTCTTATAGCAACATTTACTAAAATGTTGTATTTGATTAATATTTAACTACCATACGGAGCATTATATACTTTATTATAGTATCATATAAATAAGTGATTTGTGATAAAATACAGTGGCTGTGTTTCAATAAGATTGGACGTTAATAAACCATTATTTGCTGTACTTTTAGGTTTATACTGTGGCAAGTTAGGTATTTCGTATAAGTGATATTGATATAATATCATATTATTATATAAATAATATACACTATATACATATTATATTTAAAAAGTTAAAAAGTAAAAACCAAAAACTCAAAATATTTGTAGGCTGGTAGATATTTTCACCGTTTTGTTACTAATTAAATAATACAACAATAATTAAAAATTATACAAATTACAATTATGAGCTAAAAATGAGGTTGTTGAGATTGGTGATAAGCTATTTAAACCATCATAATATTATTAAAATAATTTGAAGAGACTAATATGTACTTATATTTGTACTATATGTACGTATTTATTATTTTTTGTGAGAAAAGTTCCCCGAGTATGAACACAAATTCAAAATACATACTGATAAAATAATAAGCCCGATTCAAGAATGGCTTATGATAATTTTATCAACAATGGCGTTCTAGAACCGCAACACATCAAACCTTTCATCATCTATGCAATGCTTTGGTATCAGAAAGTTTCTTGTAAAAAAATACTAAATACATTTCTAATAATAATAATTTAATAAATATTTATTAGTGTTATGACCAGATACCTAAATATGTAAAATGAAAATATCGTAAATTCATATTTAAGATAATAAAAGTCAATGCTTATAAATTATAATTATGTCTAATAAACTTCAATAAATGATTTAATAAAATAAATTATTTTTTGATTACAATTGACTTACTGTTAAATCCAGCACTTTCAAGAATACCTAATAAAATTTAAAATTATTCAAACAAAATTATATTAAACTAAGCTTGAGTAGATACAATATAAAACAGTTTAATATTCAATGTTTTACTAATCTCAAATGATCCTATCATGGCCATAAAATTTTACTAAAAATTACATACACACTTTTTAAGATACTTTCCTAATAGGTAGCTGCAATAATTTATAAATATGACAAGTCGACATACAGATGAAAATGAACGCCAATTAAAAATAGATTCGTAATTTATTGTTTTCTTAAAAATGTAAATTGGTCATCTTTACTATAATCAATTTGAGAATACACAATTTAGTATATTAACCTTTTAATTTCTTTAAATAGGTACTTAATCATCTTACTCTTTTGGTTTATCCGGCTACTAAGACCATCTTGTCTCAAATCATTTCTCTTAGCATTTAAATCTAATGCCATAAACTTCCAATTTGATCCACCTCCTAATAGTTCCACGTCCCTCTTACTACCTTTATGATTGTCTCTACAATGATATTTTAGTTGTATATTGTTTAGTATAATATTTTTCTTTCTAGTACCTACCTATTAATAATTTATTCCACATGATTATTAAGTGTGGATGTTTCAAACCCGTGAAATATTTTTAGTTAAAAGTATAGGTACCAACAATTCTTTATATCATAACTTTTTTGAGTTGTTTTTTGTTTACAAATAGTATAAAATATTACCTGTACAACCTTCTAAAAAAAAAAAATTTTTTTAGTAAATTGTGTCTATTTACTACAAATTATTGAAATACTATTAAAAATATTTAACCGTCTAATTTTTTTGTGTACGGCTTCATTCAATTTTTAAACAACTACCTATAATATAGTAATCAAGTTCTAAAACAATGTAAATAAAAATTATTTAATTGTTGATAATATTAATTGCTTGTTGCTTAACTATAACAAAATCATATTAGTATATTACTAAGCAGTAAGCTTATATAATATAATAGGTTTATACAAATGTAATGTTCTCATTTAATTTTTCCTCCAAAATCATTATTAGGTATAATATAATACACTTTTTAAAACATCTCTAGGTGCTATATAATATATAAAATTATAAAAGCTGTAACACAAACATAATCATTGTAAATCAATACAATAAGTTCCCGTTACAACGAATACCAATACAACAAAAAATCCCGTTATTACGATAGTCGTAGAGGTCCTCTACCGAAAACCTCTTAAGCTTTTCGAAAGCCGTTACAACGAAATTACTGTTTTAACGAAAAAAAAATTCAGTCCCTTGGAGTTCGTTGTAACAGGATTATACTGTATATTAAGCCTTACCTATTATCTCTTTTTTTTCGTCTTCTGATAAAGCTTTTTCAAGCGTAGCCCGAATAGCAATTACTATACATATAAAATTTAATAAATACTGTTTAAAAAAAAACATTTTGATTTCATAAAAGAATTAATAAAAATAATATGAACGTTGAACAATAAATGAAATAACATATTACTCCTTGATTTCTTTTACAAGTGACCTATTTCCACATCACACTCCCTCAGCACAAAATAAATATTGTTTAGAATAATTTGTTTACTTAGTAACAACTAACATAATATAAAAAGAAAATATAGGTATTCATTATTTTGTCGGTGAATGCCACATATTTATTATTTGATTTAACACACAGTAAATAATGAGTTGGTATTTAATATTAAATCTAATGCATGTCATATAATAGCTTGAGGTCGACTAGAAAAGTTGATGCTAAAATAATATTAATTTAAAATCTATTGTATTATCACTGCGTATTGTATCTTTAATTGTATAATGTATATCATATTTTGTAAAATTCTAATAATTATTTATATTTTTAATAGCAAAATAACAAAATATAAAAAGAAATTGTAAGAAAATATTTTTAACTAAACTGTTGGTATAAGTTGATAATAGACAGTCCTAAATATTTTAAAATGCTATTATAGTACAATAGTAGTATATCTAGTACTATTGGGATTCGGATGCACCGGGGATAATACGTCGTGATCTGTTTGA
>WHPZ01588864.1:0-29882 GCA_016617965.1 Macrosiphum rosae | reverse complement strand
ATAGGATCAGGGACATCGGGAATGGTGTGGGAGTGTATGGGGGTGGAGTGGTATCGATAGTGTCGCCACCGTCGTCGCGCCCTGTCTATACCGTGCCTCCAAGAATCCTGTTAAATTACACTGTCAACCATCAATACAACCACACACCCTTTGTCCATCGCAGCCGACGCCACAGCGGTCGCATTGTTATAGCGTATAATACCACGCGTACCGAGTGATTCATTAAACAATGAATGTCATTCTTTGTTTCGGGCTTAACCCGCTCGATTATAAACAATGCGGACATCCTCTCCAACCGACCGATATCTCGTTCCCCCACGACCTTTGCGGACGTTTCGGAATAATATAATAATTGATATTCTATATAAAATATAATAGGTATGTACACAATATAACATAATATTATAGTATATATTATTTTTATCTCCACGTATTAGACGGGTTTGTTGTTTTTGCCGTTGTTGCGAAAGGGATTAAAAAATGATCATAATTACGGACAAAAACATATATAAAACCTCGTGTCTACCTATATACCTATTACATATAGGTCCTATACATAGTATATACCTACTTATCACAATATATAATATAAAATATGGAAGTAGAAAAAAAAATACTTTGTTCGTTTCCAATAATGTAGGTACCTATATTTATAATATGTATTATTACGTATCCGATCATTGTTGTAATATTATGTGATTCAATAGAATACTCTATTCATGATAAGTCGTTCAATCTACAAGTCCAGTAGTTTCCGTATTCATTAAGTGTATATAATACAACAGTCGTCTGTGTTTTTTATAATCGGATTTACCTACCTAAATACGTAACTGTTACAGTGATTAGTGAACTATAATATAAACGCACCACTAGCTTATAAATTTAAGAAAAAACCTATTCATTCGTGAACACTGAACAGGTTATACTTTACACTGTTTGTACACATTTGTCTTATTAATTGTTGAAAAGTAATTATTACTAGAAAATGCCACGGAATAAATGTATATTCTACAATAAAACCCGAACACCACGGAACTAACAATTTGACCAGTTTTTTTTTAAAATTCATCGTTCATTGGTGAAAAGTAAATTTATTATTGACGAGACTAATTTAATTTTGGGGTTTTATATTACTAATGATTTTAATAAAAGTGTAAGCTATTACATTTCTTTTTTGAACACAAAGCCTGACAATTTCGACAAAGGAACGCTTTTACTATCGTATTTGTCTGTAAGAGTTTATGTTAATGTATTATATTATTATATTGTTTTTGTTTTTAATGATGATCAGATGATATTATTTTACTAGTAAAACATAATAATATTATGTTTTTATTTCAGCTTGTAAAACACCTTAAAAAAGTATATTATATTATGATGTAATTTATAGTGTCAACTAAAAGGCAAATAAAACTTTATAGCTATACGGAATTCGTTCCCGCGAGGCAAGCATAAAAAAACGGTACATAACATAATATAGGTAGGTACATATTTTTTTTTCTGAAGTATGCACTTTTCATTTCCGATAACACATAAAATATTCGCCACGGTCATTTAAAGCAAGACCTGGGGTTATGCCCTGCGTATGGTGTTAAGTTTATCAGTTCCCGGCCCAAAGTTTAACTTTTGGTATCTACTCAATATACTGGTCAGTGCATCTGTAATATCGCAGGCTATAGTTGTCGGATAAATATATAACCTATAGGTACGGAAGTAGTATGTGATATATAATATTATGTCATACATCGTTTAAGGTGCACACACGCAAGACACGACGTGTCACCGGTAAGCCATTTAATCGGAAATCACGGTCATAACCGCGGTTACCTAAGTCGGATAATCCCGAGTCGTTTTCCGTGTGGCCGGCTGCTGGTACATGCGGTGCCCCAATTATGAATCTGTCTGGAACAAACACCACCGGCATGGCCACCGCCCGCCATTCGTTTTGAGCTTAAACGGTAACGGCCGTGTACATACTAAATCTTGTCCAGGACACGGTGGTTTTTAAGAACAGGTATTTCCCGCCAGCCGCGTCTCTGCTGCAGCAGTTTTCACCCCATCTACCCATCGCACCCCGACCGTTTCTAATGGAAACCGTACGGTATACGCGAGAGACTGCGGGCCTACACACACACACACACACACACACACACACACACACACATAGGTACAGTATTTACGGTGCAGCGCAGAACCATTAGGCGCATTAGAACAACGTCCTCTCTGGACCATTTTTCCAACTGGACTGTTAACGCTAATCAATTACGTGTCGGTTGGTGCAGATTTTTTTTCTCATTCAATTTTTCACCTCTGGCGGTTGTTTTCAATTTAATAAAATAAAATAACACTAACGATGTAATAATACAATAATTAATAGGTACATAACGTCCACGGTTTCGTGTCTTGTGTTACTTTTGTGTTGTACAGTAATATTATTATAATATTATCGTTTTGATGTGCAATAAAATGTACTACGTTCAAATCGTTTATGCCTGCGCATAAAATCGAATGTTTTAAATTCATATTTCGAACGGCGGCGCTAACTGCTTTTCAATAATTCAAATTCAAAGCAAAGTCGGTGTTCACGTGGGAATATCGAACCATTAATTATTCTCCATTCCTCCCATAGGAACTACTGTTATCCACGTATACTATAGTGCTTAAACGGGATAACACATTGTACGGACGTGTTTTAAGGTGTTTTTTTTTTTTTTTGTTAACAGTGTTAATATTTTATAAAATTTAAGCTAACAGCTGAAAACGACTGCGAAGAGTTCATAATATTATGAAAGTAGGTACCCACCTATATGTGTAGGAACACACATGAATATTTTTACGAATTTATCGATCGCGATAGAGTGCAGGCGCCGGATGAACGATCGTATTATTATTTCAAACACGAAAATTTCTAATTACGAGAGTAATAAATAAAGTAATTTTGTCATCTAGATTAGTGTTTACCTCTATTCAAGGTGTTAAATTTCATCCGGATATATTTATTATGGTTAGCATAATATACCAACATTTAATTATCGAACAAAATTGTGTTATTTGCATTTTGCCCACTAATCACTATATAGATATACACTTGTGTCTTGTATCATATTTTTAAGTTCTTGGAATACAGGTTTGACTGTTGTAAATAGGCAAGTACACAACGACATAGTTTGCGGCAGAATTCGATTATACTGATAATAACTGATACGGGAACTATTATTATTCTATTAGTTTTGTATGCGAATGCGAATCAGTGTAATTCCAAATGCTTACACATTTGAGTATTTTCCCCCATATCAGGCATGTATATTGTATAATACTATATATTATGGGTTTTAAAACTCTCAGCCATTCATTTCATAAATAATTCAAACCGGTGAAAAGGGTCTCGATGCAAATATATAATATATTTAGATTGACTTTTGATAATATTCATCTCCACGCCATGCAAGCTTCAGATAATATACTATTGTTATTAGCTATGCACGCAGCTAATTCCGTCGATATTATCCAAATATTGATGTTCATTGTGTACATAGGTACATAAAGTGCGCATTGTACAATGCGATCTATCTCCGACATGGTCTACCAGGAAAAGCGATTATTTTTAGTTGAACAGCAGCCAGCTGCAGGTACCAATCAGGATGGTGTACATTCTGGTTTACCATTTTAGCTACCCTATTGAGAATAATTATAATGCATACAAAAAACATAAAAAAAGTCCTTCTTATCGTCGATCATCGTTGTTTTTCAGTTTTTTTCGATACATTATCAGCTGATGTTTAAAGGCATAGGTTTAAGCAGTGCAGGCGTATAGGTACACGCGTTTTTCCTCGGGGATTTTTTTTTTTTATAGTTCATAAATTATTCAACATTTTTATTTGTAAACGAGATGATGATAATTATAATTTATATTATTATTATTTATAATATGAGTTAAATTACATGAAGTTTTAAGTTACTGAAGTATTATACGCATGGTCATTCTTTTATATCAGTAAAAACTCAGTAAGGTATTTCGAAAATTATGAATTTTTTTGAAATATTTATTTACATAATTTAAAATCACGATCACAAGATTGAAATTCACAGAATTATATTTTGCTTAGTAGTATGAAATAAAAAGTTTTTGTTGTTTAAAAAGTAAAATACCTAGGTATATAAAAGAAAATTAAAATAATAAAAAATTTAATATTTTTATTTTTTTTTTTAATATTCGGTATTGATTTAATGTTATGTAAAAAAATTTCCTAAAACTTTTATACTTTTCCAGAAACGATTGTTTAGGACTAGGTAACTATCTAGAATTATCCTGTATAGGTAACTACATCTTGTAAAATGATACAATCAAACTGTACCATGATATACTTTAGCCGAAAGACACGTTGTTCTTGTTTGTTATGTTATCGTAAATACTGTAATATAATGAAACATAGTATTGTCAATGGTCTGAGTAAACATTATTTAATTTGAACATTTTTATTAAAATTATGTATTTGGTACCAACGCCTGACATATGCTAATTTCGAGTTTAATAAACTACCTAGAACAAATATTAAATTAATTTGATGTATGATATCTGAATGAAATCCATAAGGTAAATAATAAAATAAAGCACTTACCTTTGATGATTTTTAATAATGTACAAATTAGTCTAAACGAAGATCAGACGTGTTGTGTATTTTAATTAAGCACCAATATAATAGTGTGCAATAGCCAATAACATATCAAATAGATAATATTTAAACGTATAAAATAATAATAATATTGGGTAGGTACTATAGATATAATATACGATAAACTTGATAACTTAGCTTTTGGAGGACTGCAGGCTGCAGGGTAGGAATTTATATTTTTATTAAAGATTTTTGAATATTTTATGAATGATATAACTTTTTGTGATATATTTTATTTCCAACCATTGATTTTTATAACTCGGTACGCAGTCATTTCACAATATAATATTACGAAATACAATTAGAAGTCAAAATAATAAAATAAATTATTTAATTATCATTATTAATTTAAAATAAAACAACACGGATGTTTTTATTAAATTGCTATCCAGACTTTGTACTTTCCATAATTCAGAGTGGTTGATGATCATTGATCACTATAGTTAGTACTCACTATGGTACTCGGCACCTACGGTTCTTCTAGAGTTTTTTCGATGGTAGGTAGGTACCTATTTATCAAAATTCATGTGTAGGATGTATCGATCATAAAAAAAAGAATTTCTTCTATGTCCACAAGAGGACACTATCCACTTCTAATGCACATTCTGTGTTGTAGTGGAAATTATATTTTATCTCCCCTGGCTATCTTTATTGTACTTTCCTTGTTCAATATAAACTTCAAAACGTGAAAGTTAAAAACTGCACGGTCAATATTAAAATATGATATACCTATGCCTAAACATTTTTGATAAAATTAAATATTCTCTTTTAAAAATTAAAGTGAAATATATAAATATAAGGTGTATTATGTATAAAAAAAAAAATAGAAGTTAATTCAGTTTTAATAAAATATAAGGCTGGTGGATAAAAACATTGGAGCTATTATGAAAAAAAATTGGGTTACCTAAATAAATTAATGATTAAAAGTTTTCGAAATGTAAAAATATAATCTTAAATTATTCACAACGACCACAAACACAGTTTTATTTGTGTTAAAACGATCCCTCTGTACGTTACAAACGCAGAAGTTTGGAAAACTAAAATTAAAAATTAAAACATTTTAAAGATTGTTTTTCGGTTAAGTTATTTTTGAAACCATCCAAAACAAAAACATACAGGGATTCGTATCGTTTGCCGTTCGTATTTATATATAAATAATATACGATAGGTGTTTTAAAATACGTTACGTAACAGTATTACATAAAATGTACATGGACTGAGTGCAGCAAACACTTTATTTTTACCTTAAACAACTGCAGGACAATAATAATATAATATATTATAGTCACGAAATCGTATATTTGGTGCAAATATGTTGGTGTATTACATATTATTATACGTCATACAAAACAATTTTTATATATTTAAAACATAACCTATACGATATATTATAGTAAACGAGATGTAGGTACTGCGTGTAGTGCTATGTATAATTATTTTGCTATATTGTGTATTTTTTTCTAATTTTTTTTACCAGTATTATGATTATTTAAACGATAAACATGAACGTTGTGATAGGCTCCCCGAGGACGTATTGTAATACGTATATTATGTGTTACGACCCCTTGTGATTGGCAGTCGTCGTGTACCGATCGGTTTTGGGACAAACTCGTAAAGCAAAATGAATATTTTCTAGTTTTAACAATTTTATTGAAACTATAATATACATGGAAGCATAGTGCGTTTAGTGGAAATGGTCAAGAATAATAACTGTATAGTTTGATAAACCACCTGTGACAACTGGTGAGAGTATAGTGAGACTAGGTATAAGTATAGGTATAGGTAGTCTATTTTTATTTTTTCAGCATTTTTAAGGTAACTTTGTTCCAAGGTAACATTGGTCACTGATTGTTCCAGTGTTATATAAATATGATTGGATAACACCATTGCAATATTATTACGAATTGATAGTTACAATGTTCATGTTTTAAAATTAAACTTTATTGATTGTTAATACATTTTATTAATACCACTTTTTAATTATTGTTATGTTAGGTTTTTTAATTTTGGTGTTATTATACTTTTTAATTTCTATGATATATTTAAAATAAATATAAATCCATTGTTTGTTAAATAAAAATGTACCTAATAAATATAATATACTTATATAATATGTCATATTTGCACAGTAACTCACTTATTTTAGATACTATACTACGAATAATTGATATATACAAATAAATTAATAATTTTCAGATAAAATATGATATTACAAATTATCGACTACATTCATTAGATACCAATGAACCAATGCTATGTATATAAAATATTAAAATATATAACATTTCGTTAAAAAAAAACGATTCAATTTAATTAGCTAGTTAATTATTAACTAATGACCTTTACATACATTATTTAGTTAGTGAACAGATGCACGTTGATAACATTATGATAAAAAATACACAAGCTTATTTGGTTCAATTGGCAATTTCTTTA
Organism: Macrosiphum rosae; assembly: GCA_016617965.1. Classification (NCBI taxonomy): domain Eukaryota; kingdom Metazoa; phylum Arthropoda; class Insecta; order Hemiptera; family Aphididae; genus Macrosiphum; species Macrosiphum rosae. The sequence goes on along the minus strand of WHPZ01588864.1, from coordinate 22,773 downwards.
GTAGGTAGGTATTAACTAATTTTATTTTTGGTACATTATTATTATTGTTTGATATTATTTTTTATATATCTAGAAGCGTTTCAACTAGGCAATGTGTACATCTTTATGATGGAACAGTTATTTTAATGTAGGTATTATTCGTGTAGTTTGAGATTATTTTTCGAAACACTGCTAAATTTCATCGTTATTCCAATTCTCTCCGAAGTTAAATAATTATATTATCAATAAGTATGATACAATTTCAGACAAAATAAACATTTGATACTAAGTTTGTAGATTTGTTGTGAACTATAAAATCCATTATTATAATACGTTCAACTTATTAAATAAAAACGTTTATAAAGTGTAATGTTCAAGTTAATCTACAACATTTTTATAGTTTAAATATATTAGACATAACTACCTACATTATATTATTATTTATTATGAAGAGTAATAATTAGATATCTTTTAAAATAATATCATTCGATGGCCATTTAAAATTTGTCTCTAGAAAAACTTTAAAGTACTATCTTGCATACGATATAATTTGCTGACATGAGTATATTCATTTTTAAATTATTTACTAATCATACAATTTTAACAATTTTTGTCATACTTTTTTTTTTCAAGTCTCTCTGTTAACTTATACTTATAAATTTCTATACTTATTAGTCATATTTTTTGAATAAAATTTAAAAAAGTTGTATTCAATTTTTAATAAATTAAAATTGACTGTTGTATTAATTTTTATAAAATGTACCTAATATACACTATAAGTATTCAATATTAAATAGTCATAAAACCGTTTTGCTCAAAAAAGTCATAAATGCCTCATAGTTATAATTTAATTTAAATGCCCAGAAAATGCAGAGCTTAAGCACCCCCCACGCGTATATTAGATGTATGAAGTAGGTATGCGATGGAAGACTGAATTTTTTTTAAATTTATAATATTTTCTCAAAAATCAAATTTTAATTAAAACTTGTTTATTTTATATTTTTAAAACCACTCACTTTTATTAATCAATAGCTCAGCAATTAAGTTTATTGAAAATCTTATTGTTTAAATAATAGTGATACAATCTGAACAATTTTGGATGCTCAGCTATAAATTTATTAATTTTGCAATGAAGAATGTTTATTTAAAAACATTTTTTGTTTATCAACTTCGATGGTTATCAGATCCATTATGTTAATTATTTATATTTATTTTCTCAATTATTTAGTTTAAATTAGGGAAATAAAAATTTTAAATAAACTAATTTATTTTATTTTGTAAATTAAAATAATATTTTCTATAAAAGCTTCTTAAGCTAATACAGATTATATATGTTCTAGTTGAAAATAAATATCTTCTATTGTTTTCATAATAATTGTAAATATATCTACTAGAGATGATCGGGTGGACGATTATCATTCTTAATGAGGGTAAGCTAATATGATTGGGTCAGAAAGTTATACATTTAGTGTAGCAACCTTTCTTATAAAGTATAACACTTCCTTTCTAATAATTTAATAAATTCTCTATTATTTTCATTTTTGTAATAAGATTAGATAACGAACAACCTAATTAGAAGCTTACCCTAACACTCCATCATTACAAACCATATATTTGATAATCATACATTAATGATTTAATTGTTAATTGTTTGATAAAATTGCTAAGAAAACCACTTTCATTTTTATGGTTTTATGTAACTTTTGTCTAGAGTAATCACTAACTGTTGCTAAGTATTAGGAAAATAGAAATATTAGAATATTAGAACTTTTGTGAAGTATAGAAATAATAATTTTACTGGTGTATTTAAGTATTTTTTTAACTATGAAAATTTAATTAGGGTAGTTATATATTTTTTGTAGGAGACTTAATCATATAACAAAAATATTACACATAAAATTATTATTACACAATAGGCCATATTTCTTTATATATTTGATTCTATTTTAATAATGTACCTATGGATACGATCTAGGTAGGTATTCAAAATGCATATTTGCCTACATTACAATCAACACACAGTTAAACATGAATCATTTATTAAATAAATACAATTAAAATATGGGGGGGACGAGGTGGCTGAGCGGTCCAATGCGTTGGCTGCGGAGCAGCCGATCCGGGTTCGATCCTTGGTCACCGGGCGGCATTTTTCTTCGGGCAAGTCACGGTGTCCGGAGAATAAGTGCCGCCATCCCCCACTCCGGGGCATGGCAGAAACCTACGGGTGCCCCAATAGAAATTCTGCCAAACACTCACATGTTCCTAACCGACCGTATCAACTGTCCCAACCCTACCAACCTACAGGCTAATGACCCCAGTTGTCAAAGCCTTAAAATAATGAAAAAAAAAAAAAAAATTAAAATATGATCACTAATTTATTATCGTTTACTACCTATAGTTCAACTAAAAATATTATAAACAGTGATGATTGATGAAATATATACCTAGCTATAGAAAGCTGTCGAAGTTTTTTTTTGATAAGTTATTGCTACCTATTTACCCACTTAATAAAAGGTCAAAGTAATTAAATTAACTTACACAATATATAATCAAAATCCAACTTATATAGTAGGTTGAAGTTATAAAGTTGTATACGGTATACCATACTATTTTATTTAATTAGTTTATACTGTTTTACAATGTATGAAGACCTTCTCTATCAAATATTCAAATTGTGGGTACCTTATTACGTTAATTTATTATTATTGATTGATACTAAATTAACTCAGTGTTTGAACAACGCAAAATTATCATCTCAACTATTTCTGAATTATTAGAAGTTTAAAACTAAAATATCATGACTAACACACTTTAAGTGCCATTGTAGAATTAACTAAAATGGCTGACAACACTTTTTAGACCAAAATATAGTATAGTAGTATATATTATATTATATATTATCATACTAACAAGATTTACTAACTTTTAGAAATAATATTAGATTTAAGTTTTAATTATTAATTTATTATTATTTCTCATTATATTTTGTGAGTTTTAAATACAAATATGTGTGTATATTTTAATAAATATTTTAAAAAATCTTCTGGATCCCCAAAACAAATTGTTTGATTCATTAAATGACTGAAAACCATTATAATTATTTGTTTTAAAATAAATTTTAAAGTCTTACATGACTCGATACATGCATTTAAAGTGTTAATAATGAACATGAATATATTTCGAATGTAATTATTAATTTGATAGGTATGTTAATAATATAGTTGGTAGTTTGGTATCCATTATAATATTTTGTATGGATGCAGCAAGGGTATATTATATTATAACAATGGCAACTATACTACAATAATATCGGAATACGTTTAACATATTTTTAATCATTTTAATACCTATTTAATATTTGATAATAATAGTAGATATAAGTGTACTGCAACAACAATGTATATCATTATGTAACGAAATAGTGAAATGTAGGTTTCTTACTTGTTAATAAGTCATTGGGCAAAATTAATTTTAAGTTGTGAGTTATTGTGATATTGTTATAACTAACTTGTAGCGTGGCACGCGCGCAAGACCAAGTTATTATTATGTTATTTTTGTCTTGTTAGGTACCATAATAATATCATAGCCATTGTACTAGAGAAACATATTAATGTTATTTACAGGGCTCTAAAGTATATATTTCAATACTGCTACATATAATATATTAGGTATATTATGGCCAAGGTCAAATATTTCAGAACAGTCGCACAGTCCACCCTTCGCAATATAATATTATTTACATTTTTTAATTTCACCATAAAATGGGATAACCCCGCGATCACGAGACCTATAATGCCATAATAACTTGTCATTTGAATTACAGGAGTTTCCCTCTGGGACCTGACGTATTTTTTTGGTGAAAATATAATTTATCGGTCTTATACTATAGTTGCCATCAGTTATGCGGGGACGGAACGGACATTGGATATAGCGTGCGGTGTTCAGACGAAATTTCATATTTTTTTTATTTTGTCCCGCTGAAAAATAAACTGTGGCCGCCGCCGAGGGAAAACTAGTAAATGAAGAATAATTTATCAAACCGTTGCAAAGCATGTTGTCCGTTAAAAATTATTTATAAGAGCCTCTTTGGCACCGTACAATAAGCGTGTCCCCTTCGGTCGTTAAGACTAGTCGGAAAACATTTTTATAAAGATGTAATATTTTGCCGTACGAAATTTACATACTATACCCCCCCAAGGTATTTTAATAAATACGTAGATAAGGAAGGACTAATATAATGTGACTGCTATATTACAGGAGTAAGAGGTTTTGGGGCTCAATAAATGTGCAAAATTAAAACACTCTAGACGCGCTGTTACGGTAATTGAATTTTAACACCCACTGAGTGAAATATTGAATGAAAGAAGAAAAACAAAAATAAATCACTTATGTAGAATATTTAATGTAAAAATAGGTCATAAAACGTATAAATAAAATAAACGGATTACATTTTTAAATCGAATTTTAAACACCAAATTGTACCGTTTTATAACATGTCGTATTTAATTAATTTGTTTCCTTTTCTACAGTCGCCTGGATTTTAGCGGAATTATCCATCTATTTTTGGCTAATGATATTCAAGGGCGAAATAATATAATAACATAAAAAAGTTGTACACTGCAGTGCAATAAGTCCCCCTTTAAAACTTATAACTCACAGGTATCCAGCATTTATGCAGGTGGGAAATTGAACACAGATTGTACCCACTACATAAATAGTTTATATTCGAATTTAGTGTTCGTTTGAAAAAGGTCAAACCAGGCTCTTATAATATGCTATTATTTATCTTTAATTTTAAATTTTAAACACCCACACATTAAATTCATAAAAAGCCTGTATCATACTTTTTTTAAAAACTTCTATAACAATAATATGAAGGTTATTTCATTACAATTAGAATACTACAAAACGAATTTATAAAATATACAAATTATCTTTTAATCACACTCTTCGCCAAAAAAGCGTTTGTTGCAAAATCTAACCTTGAATTGATATTATAATATTAAATAAATGTTGTTTTTTTAAATAATTATTGTTATATAACAAGGTATATTATTTATGCTCTTAAAATGTACTTCAAATCAATGCAACTATTGATTATTTATTTATTTAAATTAATAGGTGAGATTACTAATTAACATATTTTATTCATGGATATATTTGATGTATTATGTACAAGAATTATAATATCATAAATCATAATGTATAAATGGTAAATTTAATTTCTATAAAAACAAACTATAAACGAAATCATCCAAATCGGTGATTATTATTTTTTTCGAAACGAGTTTATTTTTTTTTAAATTCTGAATTTCTAACTAATTTTTTCTGGATAATATTATTATGTTTTTATTATTTATTAAATCAATCTCATACAATTATGAAAAGGTTAAAATATTGTACGTTTTATGAATTTATAAATGTTTAATGACTTATTTAAGGCAATAGCATGGTCCTAAGTTATTCAAACAACTAAAAAAATAATATGCAGTCTGAGGTGGCGTAGTATATAATCACACTTGTATGTCGTGACTGGGATTTTATCGCCTTACGCTTTCCATCCCAGTCCACTGTTATAATAATATATATCAATGAACTAATGTAAATTGAGTTTTTGCAGGAGGTCCGAAAGCTAAACTTAATTTACCGTTTGTATAATATACGAATATTATTTCAACTTTTGTGTATTATTTTGAAATCACATTATGTAACTATACATTTTTCTTGCTAAATTACGAGGTAATTATTCAAAATAAAACCAAGTAGGTACCGACAATTTTCTAAAATTCTATTTGAATTATAAACAGTGTTTAAATCACTGTTAATGGTTGAATTAAATTTGAATTCAATAAATAAACACATCATTGCATACAAAAAAAAACCGGCCAAGTGCGAGTTGTACTCTCGCACGAAGGGTTCCGTATACCATCATCTATAAACATGTTGGCAACACTGCTTATATTATATATTTTAGGATTTTTAGTATTTGTTGTTATAGCGGCCACAGAAATACATAATCTGTGAAAATTTCAACTTTCTAACTTTCATGGTTCATGAGATACAGCCTGGTGACAAACGGACGGACGGACGTACAGCGGAGCCTTAGTAGGTAATAGGATCCCGTTTTACCGTACGGAACCCAAAAAACGATATTAACTGAACTAAAATTACCTAGAATTTTTTATGATATATTTTTGTATTGCTATAATAGTAATTTATTATTTTATCAGTAATACTGTAGGTTAAACAAATTTTTTTCTTCAAATAACCAATTACAATATTATGTATTACAATATTATTTCATATAGTATAACTATAGTTATACTTATTAGGCATTACCATAGGGAAGTATTAGCTCAAAATGTTATTGGAAATCCGAAATATTTTGAAAATTTCACTGTGCACAGTAAATAATAATTTACATATGTGGTATAGGTACTAGGTAGTAGGAAATAGCTTCAAGTTCCTACGAATATAGGCGCCACTAGACCTTTAAAACGTTGGGTGCTATAATTTTAAACACTTTACAGACCCATGGAAGGCTTTGTGCCTTTGCCTCAAAATAGATCAAAATAGTTTTGAGTGATTTAGTGATTTTTTTTCGGTAAATATTTTATACTTTAAAAACATAAAACTGAAGATATTTCACAATATTAATAATAGTAAGACCTACAGAAACATGGGGTGCTAAATTAGAACACGGAATGCTAAATACCCTTTTGCACCCCCTAGTTCCGTCAATGCCTAAGAATAACTTGTATTGAATAATGAATTGCAAAAATTAACTAAAATCGTATTTTTAAATATCCAATTTCGTCGAAATTTGAACTGAGATGTCTATAAAAAATAGTGAGTAGGCATGTATTTTTAAAATTTCTGTGAGAAAGTCTTATTGATGAAACTTGTGTTACATTTTCAAACTTTTGTTATTAATATTTAAAATGTTGTCAACATTTTAAATTTAAAAGCTTGTTAAAAAAATGTGTGCAGCATATTATGCATATTATTTAGAATTTTTAAATAACTATAAGAACAATTACTTATGTAGTTATGTGGGATATTGTTGAACATTTTCAATCTATTTGACCGAGCAATAGCATTATTATTATGCATCATTTTATCTACACTTTAAAAAAAACTCAAACATTTCAAATATCTTTTTATATAAATAGCTAAAAATTAGTTTTTAAAAAATATCACTGTTTATAGAAAATTATAATTTAGGTTCTTGTGGCGTATTTTAAGTTTCCATGATAAGTAGGTACTTATTTTTTTGAATAACAACAACATAAAAAAATCGTTGAGGATAAATCGTCATTATACGTTTGAATATCCATTGTCATAAACATTTAAACTTTCACCGCTCATAAATATGTATGTGGCTTTGTGCTAAAGTATAATTTTTTTTAATTTCCAGTAAAATAAACTCATAGGAATCTTGTATTATATTAGTAGGTTTCTTAACCCGCGAACAACTAAAATAATTGGTCAATTTCAAGTGTCAAATAAATAGCATAAATATTAATAGAACCAAAATATTAAAAGAAATTATATTTTTATGTATAGGAAATAGTAAAATATACGAGTAAGTACGAACTCTATTTCGTATAAATAGTTGGTTAACATTTAATTTCAATTCTCTACAGCGATTCATTTCAAAACTACAGCATAGTGCAATATTAAAAAATATTCTGAGAAATTGTTTAAATATTTAGTTTTAATTTTTTCAAACGATTCTCTAACTTTTCACTATCTTTATAATGCTGATAAGTTGAGCGAATATATATTTTTTTAGAACAGGACCACTAAAATGGTTATTTACAATACTAAATAATATGTTGTACTAATTCCTTATAAAATTACATAGTATCAGTCTTCAAGATTAATTTGAATGTTAATAGAACACAATATATATGTATCACATGTGGGTATTTATTATATATTTTATTTAAAACTTAATATAAACCAAAAATAATAGGTATCAAGACTATAATTAGCATCTTAACAATTATTACATGATTTATGTATATGTACAATTAAATCATACAATATATAACAATATGTATATTGTATAATATATATGACATATATGTATGTGTTCATAGCATAGAGTCTGATTTTTCATAATCGTCAATATAAATACTTGAAAGCTGAATAAATATATTACATTAACTATAATAGTACGTCGTCTTGAAAACTTTATTTTAAATATTTTAAATAGACGGGTTCATAATAAAATGTTATAACTTATTATTCAGCTAAAACTACAGAACATTTTTTTTAGACATTTTGACGTTAGTCTGAAGGTATAATTATTCTTTACGTTTAGTGAAACTATAGATATTAAAGTGAATGATTAATGTGAAAAACCATAGTTTTATAACTTAAACATGTCTTACTATGTTTAGGATTTAAAAATATAATTGATATGAATATTTTAAAATCTATTCTATGAGTAGGTACATAATATAATATTATAGAGTTTATTATTATAATTAATTGTACCTACCTAGTACCTATACTACAAACCTACACTACTACTATTATTATTATTATTATTATTATTATTATTATTATATTATTTATGTGCTTATTTAAAAATAAAAAAAAAAAAAATTGACTTAATTGCTAAAGAGGTTTAAATTTTCTTCGGCCTTATTCTTATATAAAAGTAAATTCGTTATTCTGGTAGACTATTGACTTAACTTAGAACACAAACCAATACCCATGGGCCTCAAACTAGGTTACCATAATGTTGTATAGTATTTTCTGCAATAGTGCAACATTTCCCTTAACATTCTCTTATATTATAATCAAATTAATTTAATCTTAACGAAATCCTATTCAGCAAAGTATATAAAATAATATCTTAGATAGTAATATATATGCAGAATAGTTAATAAAATATACAATTATGCTTCGTTTTTGTTTGTTTTTGTTATTAATGGAACACTCATAAAAAAAAGCTACTAGTGTACCAATTTTACTGTATAATAATATAAATATTTCTTCTATTGTTATATATGTGAGGTATACCAACTCATATATATTTGAAATAGACGAATCAAATATTTTTGCAGTGCTTTTCACCAGTTTTTTAGAAAAAGATAAATAATTGTATCTACAACTTCAAATTATATATTATGTTAAAATTTGAAAGTTTAATTTTAATCACCTACTTATATTTTAATAAATATAGGAAGGAGATACAATAAATTATAGTGGAAATGGTAAACGTTTTTAAACAAATTATATTGACAAAGACATTTTTATATTTCTTTAATAAAACAGAAATAAAAATATGCTATAGGTTTGTTGATTTTTAGTTATGTATCTACAAAATATAATTTTTCCATTTATTAGTTTACTATTGCTTTATGTGTCTCCTCATAGTCTTCTTAATACACAAATCACGTCAAAAGTATTACTGTTGGGTAATTTCTTTGATCATGTTACTCATTACCATTTTGTACTAAATCGTCTATGCTTATTGTAAACATTATTACAGATTGAACATTTCATTATAAATAATAAAAAAAAATAAACTATTGCTATTGTAGTTACACTATATACATATTGATATAAAACTGGTTTTTAATGTAATAATTGGAATAATACAGTTCAATAATATTTCTTTTTATTAATTACTTATCATCTAATACTGTATAGGAGCATGTATGATACTGAATTCATATACAACTATACAAGTAAAGGTGTGCATGTTAAATTTACTGCTTTGCCCTTAAAAACAATTACCTACCGATCCTTTACCTTCCTCATAAATAACTCTTATATTATTTTAGAGTGAACCGGAAGATTTAAAGTTTTGTAATATATTTCCCCGAGTTTGTTTTTTATAAAATAGATGGTAGGTTTTTCTTTTTAGTACCTACCTACCTATATAGCCTCAATAAAAAAAAAAAAAAAAAAAAAAAAATATTAGAATATATTTTGGTGAAATTTCAATTAGAAAAATGTCTACAGAGCTTGTCATAATGTCATGGCACTTGAAGTACACTGGGTTTGTTACGATGTTATTCCCAGAAAACAAATTGTTCGTATTATTACTGTATAATATCAAATATGACGGTACATTTTTATTTTTTGTGAATAATCTATTATAGTATAAACTATAAACGTAACACAAATGAATATAAAAAAATATATTTTTATATTTTAGATCAATAATTAAAATCATTTATCCTGCTTCTACGTTTTGGCGTGCTAATACAGATGCGGTCTGTGTCCTCTGGTCTATTATCTGTTTGTTTTTAACGTGGTATGTGTGATCTACTGTTGCCTTACGTCTACTTGCTAATACTGCAGTATATTATGATATACAGGAAAAAAAGTTAATTTATTCACTCAACAAATATTATGATCTATATTATTTTAGTTACCTATAAAAAAATCCTTACATTTTACTTTCACAGTTTGTATTGTTAAATTTCAAAATGTTTTTTTTTTCTGCACAATTCGTAAGATTAAAATTTAATAGTTTTTGAGTAATCTGCCAATCTGAAAGGTAATATTCAATTAGTTCATAATATATTACAATTCAATATAGTAGTAGTAATGCTTGTAATGCCGACGCTGCAGCTGGTCCAATGGTTACACTAAGACAAGTTGAATATATTTCGAAGAAGCTTATATACGTTTCGGTAAGATAACCTTTCTAGGACAACCGACCATTCGGCTTTATCGCTGCATATATTCACTGTAGGTCATGCAAAGAGTAAAATATATTTACTCGTCCAATGAAATGTCTTCGTACACTGATCGATTGAGAAATGAAATATTTCGAATCATTTGTCCAGTTAAAATATTTGAACACAGGTGCATACAGTTTAAACAAAACGATTTGTTTAAAAGTTTCGCATGTAACAACAGGAGTGAAAAGTATTTCTATAATAATAAATTTCTCCACGTAAATGCGAGAAAAATACACACCTACTTAATAAAACAACGGCTTAAGTAGTATTTTATGTAGATTTCAATAGTGTGCGTATGTGACCCGGAACACACAATACAATAATAATTATAATACACCATAGTTACCACTTACCGCTGGCGGCGTGGTTATACCTATAATTTGGCGAAGTTTCCCGTTTGGTTTTCCCTTTTCACGGGGCGAACGAGGTTGATTAATATCTCTGATTAGACGTCGTCGAACCTAAGTTTATTAAGTTATTATTCAGCCAGCTTGGTCACCGGCCGTGTTCATAATCCATCGGATAGTGCGATCGTCACGCGATCATTTTGCAACCTAATGCAGTTAACCATATAACACTATACTCGTATAACTTGAAAATATTACTACCAGGGTTCGACATTGTGCTCAGTGGATTAATGAATTAATATTATTTGTGGCGGCCGTCCATAAATGCACAAAACGTCGAAACGAATATTCAATATGACGGTATTGTGATACACATTTATTGTACCTCCTACATTACAACTATATTTCTAATAAGTAATTAAAAATTATATTTGATTAAACGAATATTAATATTATAATATAATATACCTACAATTTAAAATGATTTAAACAATTTATGTATTTTGCATTGAACAAAATTTATATTTAAATCATACACACAAGCCTAGAATTATGAAGTATAGGGTCATTGGACCCCCCCTCCCCCTTTCTATCATGCCGTCTAGTACTGTATAGTTCCATCCCCCATACTACCTGTTGTATACATTTTATTACAGATTGTATAATATATTTTCTTGTTTGTTCATACGATAAATGGTTCCGAACGAAGGCGGTCTATAGGATAGTCTGTCAGTCTATATTATTAAGTATATTTTATGATACTATATATTTTTATTGTTATTAAAGTAATTTATTTAGTAGGTTGAATTAAATTTTTGCCGAAATATTGCATTTGAAAACTTCGGTATAAGGTATGTGTATAAAATATAATAATATAGCGCAGTAAAAGTTTTCAGTACAAAGGAATAACATTTTTAAATTACAGTAAAATTACTAAAATCGTTTTTATTCATTTAAATATCTAATTTGAATCAAACTTCAACTTTAAATGTCTATAGCAAAAAAATAAAATTTAAGTATATATTATTTTTTAGATTTTTTTGGTTACAGTATTAATTACTCATGAGGAATTGCTTAAAATGTATAATCCTTTACTAGATAAATTTAACGTATTATACAATTTCAACTACAAAAAGTTATTTGCAAATGTTCGTGATTTTGAAGAATTTTGTCAAAATTTGAACTTTTAATGTTTATAAGAAAATATTGTGATTACTTATTTTCGATAATTATTCATTTATTAGTTTATTCCTAATAAGTAATAATAAATACGATAAATTCTAAAAAAAAAAAATTTTTACTTATACATCTAAACCTGTACTTTTACTTCAGATATACATGACATTATAGGTATAGATACCTATTACTTATTAGTTATTACTATAACAGAGTAATCTGTTGTACCGGCACTAATTGGTCCCTTTATCTTACTGTGTATACAGTTTACACCGATGGATGTACTCAACTAAAACACATCTCTTTGATATTGTAGCAACCCAGATTTTCTTAAGTGCTGTACTGTTGACTCCGTAGCAAGCCGTAAGCTTAATGTGAAAATTAATTTTTTCATATTATAAACGATTTTTTTTCATCATTTTATACTTTGAAGTATATGCAGTGCTCAAATTTTGAAACATTAAGTAGAAGAGCTCAATCAAACGATTTAAAAACTGCGTTCCAAGGGTGCAATTATTCAACACAGACCATACAAAAAATAGTAGGGGTACGCAAAAAAAAAAATAAAAATAGTAGGGGAGCTTCCCCCCTAATATTTGTATTTTTATGTGACAGTAATGCGCAACGGACAAATGTAAAACAAGTAGGAGTGGCATTTTTTATTTTTAATTAACTGTAAAATATTTCGTGCTTTTGGGGGTGTTGATGGAAACAAGTAAGACATGACACGGTCATGTTATAAAACCATAATATTATGGAGTTGTCGAAACTGGAGTATAGTGGCGTTTAGCTACCTAGGTTTAATTATTAAAAAATGTAGTGTAGCGCGTTTTAAAAAATGGAATATTAGTTATTACATTATAACATGATATAATATATAGGTACTTGCATAAATTAAATCGCTATTTATCCCTCTAAAATAAGTTTATTTTTCTTTAAAAAATCATTTTATGGTTGATACACAAATGTAATATAGCATTTTGATATAGGTATTATTGGTACAGTTATTTAATTTAATTTAAAATTATCCAAACATGACAGCTATTAGCATACATATTATGGTGATTTGATACTCAAACGGGACGACTTTGATTATTTTAGAGGACTATGATTATGGTTTTAATTTAATATTTATATTAGATATTGCAATGAACTTAAATGGTTATTATCAAAAATTTTAACCATAATATAGTGTGTTAAATTAAAATTAACTATTGCTTTCCAAAAGTTCACCATCATAATTTTAATCAAATATTAATTTCTAAATAATTTTTATTCTGAATATTTTATTATGCAGTGAAACTTTAATACAACGAACTTCCATTTAACGAAATATTTTAGAGAATGAAACCTAATTAGAACTATATTTATTTAATTCTGTTTAACAAGCTTCTGTAGAATACGATTTTATTTTTTGTTGCCCATGAGACTTCGTAATATGGAAGTTTCACTATATCATTAAAATTAATAAATCTGATACTGACCAATGGCTTATAAAATATTTAAGATGTTGGCTAAAGCTAAACTAGTATTAGAGAGAGGAGTATAAATCTTTATCTATTTTTCGATGATACTGCTCTAATTTTCCAATCAAAACTTTAATTAATTATAATTAATTTCTCACTGATTAGATATGGGATTTTTTCTTATCTTCATTTTGAGAAAAATAATATTAATATTATTTAATATTAAATTCACAGATTACAGATTGAAAATATATGTAGTACCGATAACATTGTACAGCTCACAAGTGAAGAAGGTAACATTAAAAAAAAAATAAAAATAATAATTGACATTAGAGTACGCTATTAATTAATTAATTAATTACTTATATCGCACCTCCGTTATTATAATGGAAGTAGGTACGTAATAATGTACCTATTTAAGACAAGAACCATATCAGTACTATTATTTTAAACATCAACCAGAATCACTAAACTATAATATACTATAATATAAGTTATTTATTGATATCATCATCATTAGATACCTCGCAGATCTCGTAAGCTTTTATAAATATGAAAAACTAACAGTTTTTTGGATGGGTCTTACTTAAATAACCTTGAGCACTTTTGTTGCACCTATTATAATATAGACCATCATAATAAAATTGACTTAAATAATTTGTATGTAATTGAGTAGGTATTTCAAATTTTGTGATTGCGAATATTGTCTGTCTACATATAGTTTAAAGCGAAGTTGAACAGATCAATTTTTCCATGTATATAAAAATAAACCTTTTAATGATTATTGCATATAATTTTTATTTTTCATAATTTTAGAGAAGTGGTTGCATAATAAATTACTTCAGGAATTGGCTAGAGGGATGGCTCTTTGAAATGTGGAATATTAAGGTGAAAAAATGAGTCGTAATGTAAGTAGTTAGTAATAATATTTATAGGACATTTACAATTTTCTTACACAAGCAGTATAAACTAATGTCAAATATATTAAATTTAAATTTGCAAATTTGGTTCATTGTCAGTTTATTACCTAAAGGACCAAAAAGCGGAATACCACACCTATCAACTGAGACAAGACAAACCCATAAGAGTGGTTATTCGAAATCTGCACCCCTCCACACCTACGGAACTGATTAAATCGGAACTTGAAACACGTCTCTATGAGGTCAGGCAAGTCACAAAGGTGCTGCATAAGATCAATAATCACCGTCTCCCACTGTTCTTCATTGATTTGGAGCCCACCAACCACTCCAGTGAAATATACCATTTATCTTCTTTTCTTCATACGAAGGTAAAAGTCAAAGAGCCATACAAGCCAAAGATGGTTAGTCAATGCCTCAATTGTCAAGACTATGGTCACACGCGATCATACTGTGGCTACTCAGCTAGTTGTGTCCGCTGAGGAGACTCACATTCTTCCTCAGACTGCATCAAACCAAGAGATTCTCCTCCCAAATGCGCCCTGTGTTCAGGCAACCACCCAGTCAACTATCGAGGATACAATGTCTATAGAGAGCTTCAACGTCGAAATAAGCCTAACAATAAAATTAACTTTCTACATGATAATGTTAATTTTAAGTCAACTAATAATAATTCTACCATCTGCCTCTGGAAACTAATAACCCTAGCATTGTCCCTCCCTCTTCATCCCAGAGAACTTATGCCCATGCTACTTCAAATCAATCAAGAGATACCAGCCATCCTCTCCCCGTATTAAATTTTGATAAAAAAATGACAAATAACTCGCCCACCTCAAAATCTATCATCGTCATCCTTTTCAATGCTAATGGCCTAAAAACCCACATCAATGAAATACAAGCTGTCTTATATGAAAAACGTATCGATATTGGTTTAATTACTGAGACTCACTTTACCAAATACTTATATCCAATGTTTTTATCCCAGGCTTGCATCTCTGTTCAAATTCAATCATCTAGATAACACAGCTCATGATGGTGTTGCCATCATAATTAAATCTACTGGGTCCTTTTCTCCACTACCAAACTTCTCACAAGATTATCTTCAATCCTGTGCTACAGGGGCGTATTTATGGGGGTGGCTGAAGGGGCTTCAGCCCCCCATCGAAATCTAGGAATTGTTTATTAACAACTTATTATGTTCTACTAGATGTAAAATCATAAAAGTTCAATATAATTTTATAAAGAATTATTATTAACAGCGAATAAGTTATTCATATTATAATGTGTCAATGACGATTTTGATCGTAACGATTATATCTTTGTGTTCGGTACATAATGCTTAATTTTGACGAGCGGTATTGCTGCATTATCGTCATTATGTATTCGTTATGTTGACGAGCAGGTTTTTTCAATTCGAGAAGATTTTCTTACATTCGTTCCGGTATATGATATATCTGGTGAAGGTTTGGCTAACACGATTAAAGAAACATTAAAAAAAATTGGTTTTGATTTGAATAAAATGCGAGGTCAGGGTTACGACGAGGCTGCAGCAATGCGTCGTCGTTTTAGAGGTGTTCAGGCAATTATTAAAGATATGTACCCAAATGCATTATACACAAATTGTTAAATAATTATAATTTAATGTATCCAAACATGTATGAATTACTAAAAATACTAGCTATAATACCAGTATCCACCGCTACAGCTGAGCGTAGCTTTTCGACGTTGAGAAGACTCAAAACGTATTTAAGAAATACAACTTCAGAATCCAGACTAGTGGGACTTGCCCTTTTAGCTATTCATAGAGACATTAGACATTGACATACCAGATGACATTTTATTAGATAAATTTGCTAACAGTAGCAAAGAAAGAAATTTAAATTTGATTTGATTTGTTATATTAATATCGTATTATTATTAAAAATCATGACAAAAATTAAAACTGTGTACTAATTTTCTAACTCTTATTTTTAATAGGCTGAATTAGGGAATTTCAGTTGGAGAAAATACCACAGCCCCCCCCCCAACCACAAAAAAAAATATCTAAATACACCCCTGCTGTGCGGTATTTTCCCGGCCCGACCGGTATTTCACGCATCCATAGACTTAAAAAGCCAATTGCCGGTATTAACCTATAAAAAGCTGGTATTTTAAAAAGTAATAATTGTAAAATTATAAAAATCCGGTATTTCCATCTGATCGAGAGTTTCAATGTAAATATATTAATATTTTATGGATTTTGTGAATTTTGTGAGGTTGGTTATCCGATATTGCTGTCAATAAATTCTATAATCTTAATGACTTCTGATGTCCATCGTCAACTTTGACATTTTTATAAGTAGTATGATTAACCTTTTCTTTTTTTTTTTTTGGTAAACTTGGGCCGTTATTTTCCAAATTAAAAGTTGGCATTCCTACAAATAACGCACTTAAATATTATAATTGTTAGTCATACAATAAGTCATAAAAAAAAAAAAAAAAATAATAAAGTTGTGTATTAAAATATTGATAAATTAAAATTAACATAATATTATATTTATTGTTTATTATAACAAAACCTTAAATCTATATAGATTAAAAACTGAAGAAATAATCACGGTTATTTTTTCAAGTAAAGTATTTTTAAGCTTATGGAATACTTATTAAAAGTATTTATATTTAAATACATTCAAGGAAAAGTATTTGAATTTGTATTACAAATACTTTTAAAAACTATTCGTAAAAAATCTGGTAGTCATAATAAAATTTAATAAAATTTTACATATTATGTATAATATTATGCAAATTACGCTCTCTTTAAACGACGAGATAAATGTAGTTCTTAGGTAGGTAGTAGCCTGTAGGAACAACAAATAAGCATAATTTAATTTAAGACCTAACCTAACCGTTTTTACAAAATGTTAATCAATTGTTTATATAATGGTTATTATATTTTTATAATAACATAAACCAAAAAATAACATTAAGTGCAAATATTTTATTGATTTAGGGAATATAAAAACTAAGTAAATAAATAAATAAATAAAAACTTGAGTAAATAATTAATATACAAATATAATAGAGGGATTAGTACCTATATTGCTCTTAATCTGTACTCTGTAGGTACATCATGATCGTATTAAACATTCATATTTTTTCAACTCATTATTTCAGTAAATTTTCTATTTTTGCAAACATAAAATAATCATATCACATGTTCACATCAATAATATTTTAAATTTCACACATTGTTTTGATTCTAAAGAAGAATATTTTTGAAATATTCCATATACGAATATCAGTATAATATCACAACTATTTTCAGAAATACTGAACCTACAATTTTTTGGCGTAGCGATCCCTTGTATCTTCTCAATATCAACTTGTTTAAATTTATTTTTTCATCATCATAAATTATTAATTGTGCATTCAAATATACAGAAAGTAAAATGTACATAAAATTTAACATCAGCAGAGTCAACAATAATTTATTGAAATAACTTATACAGTTATTGAGTTATCCATACTTTTCTTTACTTTAATTTGTTTTTAAGAAATGTCAATGCATCCAAATATACTTCAAACCATTCAAAACAAAATTCCAATCATAATTTGGTATTATTTATAATTCTCGTACAAATAAGTATTATTTATTCGTCTAAAATAATTAAATATTCCTTTCAACGGCATTTTAGTATTTTACAGTAGTTATATTGGATAATCTGGATTATGCTTTACTGGGAATTCATTGTGAATGGTTTTCGCCTATTTTTTTTTATCTTATTACTTGTAATGAAGTTTTTGAAAAAAAAAAAAAACACGAAAATGACCACTTTGCAATTTATAGAAATCGAAATCGAAGATAATCGCTTTTGATTGATGAAATTGAATTCACATAATTGGTTATCAATTACTGACAGTAATAGAAAACCTACTTTTATGCTGGTACCGTTTGATTTGGACCGTTTCAGACCGCTCTATTGTCGTCGCCCTCATCACATTATGCGCTTTAGATGAATTTTAGATTCTGAGTGGGACCATGAATGTATTGATTTTACAATGATGTGTTTTTTTTAATTTTCGGGTCTGTGTACATGATAAGTAGTCGAAATAATGCTTCGATATTCAACTTCAGTATCTTGTTCGAAGGGAAAGTAAATATTGTTAGTGCAAAATTAAAAATTCCCAATAGTTTTCAAAAGCACCGAGAAAAACAACATAAAAATTAAGGTAAAACGGGAATTTTTGCGCAAAATTGGTTTTCCACAAAATAGATTTTGGTTTTTGGTGTAACTCTAAAACAAATGAATTATATACATGCAATTTTCATTGGTCGTTTATATTTGAATTTTCTATACACGATACAATTTTCAAAATATTTTGATTAGTTTTGAACTGTTTATTGAAATTTGAATGCAAGTCTCCTGATAACTTGTTACAATATCAGTTGAAAAATATAAAAAATACATTGGCACAATTTAAAGTTAAAACTTTGACAAAATGTATCAAATTTAAAATTCAATAATTATTTTGTAGTTAAAAATTTATAAAATGTTCAAATTTTATAGCTAAGGATTGAAAATTTAAAACAATGTTCCACGTAAATATTTAACTATATAAATTACTTTATTCACAATAATATCATCAAATATACTTAGTAATATCATAGGCAGACTGACCGTTTTCGCTCAGAATCGTTTTTCTTATACAATGATATTATATCATTGGATTCAAATTTAACACCATCCATTACAGTGATCTACTTATAACCTACTGTACAGCAGAGCAACATACACTTACCCACTTTTTTTACTTCCATTTTATGTACTCGATTTTCTGAAATGCTATTGAATGCATTTCTCTACGTCGCGGTCATTTCAATAAATGTGTCATAAATAATTATTAAACTAAGGTTCCGCCTTTAATCAACATGAAATTAGTAGATATATTTACAGTGTTAGATTAAACCTGATAATACAACTTTAAGAAAAAATATAGCCAGGTAGGTAAATATATAATTAGACTGTATCTATAGTTGGACTAGTTAAACTGGTTTGAGTTACTCCAAAATCAACTCTGATTGTTTTTATATTATAATTTATATTTTTTAGTTTAGATATTTATAAAAACTGAAGCGCTAAAAGTTCAAACCCATAAAAGTTTTTTTATTATTTAATAAAATATATAATAATAAGCTATAGCTTATAAATATTATACATGTATGATGTATTATATGTTATATTTTCCTGATTTGCAGGTATTTTTTATAATCCATAATATAATAAAAGTACTTTATAATATTTGGTAGAAAAAAACTTATAGTCTTTCAAAAATCATATTATATAATGATATCCGTACTCATTATATACAGTTTAATGATGATATTATAACAAATAATAAATAGTATAAATCTACTAGAGATATATTCTTTCACACGTGGGTAAGTCGAATGGGAGTAGAAATAAAGACAAATTTAAATCAGTTTTTAAAATTATCTTACAAATATGGTATCATCATTCATCAAGCACCACAAAGCACGTTGATGAAATGGTTCAAGTGGTGCTTAATATAAATTAATGTAAGAATTATTGCACCCGGTTTAGCTTTAGTAAATAAAACATCAGCTTTGAGTGAAAAAAATACCTTTTTTAAGCAAGGTATACCAAGAACGATTATTATAATATGTCATATTATGATACAATATTTTTCCCATACTGTGTATATTTAACAAAGAGTTGAAAAAAAAGAGGGTAAGTGGATGTCGCTCTGCTGTATAGTAGGTTACAAGTGGGTCATTGCATAATGGTTGTATTAAACTTGAATTCAATGATATAATATCATTGTATAAGAAAAACGATTCTGAGCGGAGACGGTTTGTCAGTCTGGATATTTTATATTGTTATTATTTATTATGTATATCATGTAGGTAAGTTGAATTAATATTATAATGATAAACAAAGCGTTAGAAATTAAAATCCCATTTTTAGTGGTTTTTTGTTATTTTTCGGTTGTTTTTCCAGTGGCATTAAAAAACTATTGACACAATCGAAAAATGACCTCTCTAAAGTACCATCTTCATAAAATGTTCTAAAAGAAAAGGTACTATATGCTGAAATCAAAGCACTTCGTAAAAATTTTGTATACAGGATATAAAAAAAAAAAAATAAATAAATAAACACCATTGTAAAACCACTATCTTCCTCGCTCAGAATCTAAAATACTATAGATTTCTTTGCACAGTTTTTGTTTTTTTTTTCAGTCAGGCTGGAATGGACACCACTCGAACCGATTCAATGGCCGAGTTTCCGTTAAACCCGATAGATGACGATGACTAGTGGCGCAATTATGGGGTGGGGAGGGCTTAGCCCACCTGACTAAGATTTAGCCTTCCCCCCTAATTTTTTTTTATATATAAGCCTCCTACCGGTTAGAATACCCTTCCAGAATTTTAATCTTAGTTGCGTCTGTGACGACGACACAGCGGATCTGATATACTAGTTGTTCCCCCTTGATCACCGACGATCACAGTGACGACATCGTTTGACCTGATGGACGCCCGGCGCCTACCAGATCTGTTAGACGCCAAATGGCTGGTGGCAGTGCTGGACGGGTGTCTGTGGTTGGAAGTGGGTACGTGGGTGGCTGAGTGGTCGAGCTTGGGACGCGATGTGAATACTCGGAAGCCATAGAGTAACTGGTGTTGTACCAGAGGCCCCAGCACCTCGTCGGACCGACCGTGTATGAAGTATGAACTGCTCATCGGGATGTCGATGTCCCTCAGCCTGCCGACCAGTTACCAGCAAGAACTACAAAAGCACGCGCAACTAGGATTTTGTTTAGGGGGAGGGGTATTTTAATTTTATATTTAAATATACAACGTGGATGGCTTTACACTCTCACCACTGTGATTTGTAATCATCAATTTTCATATTAATAATACCAAATATGAAATAGAACAATTTACGACAACAACTTTTGTAGAATCCTTAATCATATAGTACATAATACATGTTTCAACATATAAAACACCCCTTCCCCCTCCCTGTTACATCAATACGTGCAGCAGCCGTCGAGTACTCTACAAATATGCCTAGGACTCAGGAAAGCAAGACCCCTATTATTTTCATGAAAATACATTAATGCCCGATCCCGCTGTGTATCAGGTCGAGTGGCAATTATTTGAGTCTTATTATTATTATTGTGTGTAATTTATCTCAAACTTTAAGTTATTATGATATTTATATATAATACGCCGTGTACGGTACATACCTAATTATTATTAAATATCATTACGAGTTAGGTAAGTCTGAAACATTTATATAAATATATTTACCACCATAGAATACCTACAATATATTATACACAATACACATTATGAATTTTTTTTTATGTTGCGTTATACTAGCTGTGACCCATTGACGCCTATACAGTAATGTCGTTGACCTACAATGTCATCGCAGATCATTAACAGAAATGATAATTTAGTTTTTTTTTTTTAGCAAAGGCTCAATGACGATCGTTATTTATTAGCTCAAAGAACCCAACTAAGGTCTTGTCGTTATCAAGCTGTCTAAAATTCTGTCATAATTACGGAATCCATCACAAAGTCATGCGCGTAAAAATAAATTCTCCGCTTGTATTCCATGTTCTGTTTAGTTTCAAAATTGAAAAATTTGTGAACATTCATTTTTTAAATGAAGTATATTGTTTTCCCCAAGGTGACCACCTATCTCCATTACTTTTTTCTTTTTTCATTAACGATATTAATAAAGTTCTAAATTGCTCAAAATGTCTATTATTTGCCGATGACACTAAAATATTTAAAAAAATTAAGTGTATTGATGATTCATTGGAACTTCAAGCCGACTTAGATAATATTTATAAATGGTGTATCTATAATGGAATGTCATTAAATATTGATAAATGCTCCGTTATTTCGTACTCTTTAAAAAAAAAATACTATACTTTATAATTATGTTTTACATAATACAAATCTAACACGTAAATATATTATTAAAGACCTAGGAGTTTCATTTGACACAAAATTATCTTTTAGCAATCATGTTGACTCTATTCGAAATAAACCATAGGTATATGAAGTTGGGATTATTAAAACGTATGTGTAGTGATTTCAACGATAGTTCAGCTTTAAAAATATTATATTATTCCTTAGTACGCTCCCATATTGACTATGCCT
>WHPZ01588863.1:0-11736 GCA_016617965.1 Macrosiphum rosae | reverse complement strand
GATACTATATTATTATCAATAACCATTTTTACCATCCGTGTTTTTGTTTTACTCATTATTCCGATTTCAACGCTGTTGAAGTAAACGTTGTTTTCCACGTCGTTGTGAATTTAGTTATATAGGTTGTACTTAATAGTTAGCTTATGTATAATTTTTAATATTAATTCATTACTAACCGAATAATGGCGGGTCGAAAGCCAGTTATCCCGTCTCATCAAATTGTGGAAGCAGTTCTTAAGTTTGAAGACCGCATAATAACTGAATTCAATGGTGAAAAAAGTAAGTCGACCTACATTTTCATAAAAACTTACAGTAAGTATGAACTTAATACTTAATTATATTAAATTAATTGACGTATTAAATTATAACTTTATTGTGTATAGTACCTATCTAATATGTAGGGCTCGGTCCTTATATAGAAGTCAAAAAAGGAAAAATATGCATGAAAAAATGTGAAATTTAAGTATTTAGTATAATAGTATAGAAATTAAAAATTGTTAAAAATTCCGAAAATACCACATTTTGTTATTAACTTGCACTAAAAGAAATAAAATATTGAAAAATAATTATATAATATTCATATATTTGCATTTTGAAATTTTTTTCACTGAACAAATAGTTCAACAACAACCGTTGTTGTTAAATTATTAGTCGACTGCAACAATAGCTATATACATATTTGCATTGAATAAAATTGAGTTTTATATTCAATATTATTATGAAAATACACAGCTTAAGAAAGAAATAGGTAGACCAATTTTTTTCTGGAGAATATTAAATATAGATAATATAGCTTGGTCTGCTATAAATAGAGTAAATACCCAATGCCCACTGTCGTGCCACGAGGAAAGTAAAAAAAAAATATTGCAGCGTCACATCGGTACGACAGAGTATAATATTATCATCTCAAAGCAGAAGTTTCCCATCTAAACAGTGTACATTTTGATGTTTTTTTCTAACTGGACCAAACTAACCTGTTATACTATCGATGGTATCATTATGTTCATAATATCGTGTACGATAATATCAAAAAATAAAAAACCAATGTATTGTTTAATTATAATTATGCCAACCAAAGAACAAACAAACAAAGAATAAAAAATAAAGAAAAGTACATATTGAATAATAAAAAGAAGCATTTGTATTTAAGACCATCCCTCCATTTGTATGCCACTTGAAATCAACTTATAACAAAAATAGAAAGGGCTGGTTGGCGAGATGTCACATTAATATTATAAAATCATTAAAAATAATAATAAAAAAATTTATATTTGATAAAAATTTAACAAATAATTAAAAACCTTTTTGTTAAAATAATCTATATTTAATTAATAAATCTACACCTAATTCATGAAAAAAATCTTAATAAAAAATTCTAAATTTGATAAAAAAAAATGTGACAAAAAATCTTAATTTGATAAAAAAATCTATATTTAAAAATAAATAACTTATTCAAAATATTTAAATAAAATAAAACATCTAAAAAAATCATAAGAAAATCTTAGTGAAAATCTGTTTGATACAAAAATAATTAAAAAAAATTTAATAAAATTGTGAATTCAATAAGTAAATTAAAATTAGAAAAAACATGTTAAAAAAATGCATATATTTTATAAAACATGAACTGAATAAAATAAATTTATATTTGATAAAAAAAATTATTCATCATAAAAAATCTAGAATTCATTAAAAAATTCATAAATATAACGGTGGGCAAGTGGATGTCGCTCTGCTGTACATTAGGTTACGAGTTGGTCACTCTATAATGGATTGTATTAAATTTGAATTCAATGATATAATATCATTGTATAAGAAAAACGATTCCGAGCGGAGACGGTATGTCAGTCAAGGTATAAGACATATTACATTCTTATATATTATATAGTCTTAAAAGAAAAATTGACCTATAATAAATTCTAAATTAATCATATCACAATATCCATTAGGTACTTATAACGCGTTGTACATCAACAAAAAACTCTGATACTATCATAGATATATAATAGTGTACTATAAAAGTTTCAAGTACCCACAAATAATATTATACAATCACAACAAAATAACTAAAATAGTTATTCTAGGTTATTAATTATGTAATTTCATCCAAATTTGAACTTAAAATGACTATAAATATAAATTGTGCTTATATATTTTTTAGATTTTTCGGTAACAGAATTAAATTCTCACATGGAATCTTGTTTTAAATTTTTAATCCTTAGATATAAAAGTTGAACATTTTATAGCAATATGCGGGTAGGTAATATACACATTATACACTTTAGTGGTATACCTATTTTGACATAGGTAGTTAAAAATAATGTTTTCAGCAGATTTATCATTTTATCATCGATTTTTTTTTAGGTGATTTATGCTATGTATATCCTATAACGAAAAAAGTAAGTCAAACTCATAAAGTAACAAATCTGAGGCCCCTAAATAAATTCCAATTACCGAGGCCCGGGGGCCATGCCCCCCCCCTTAATCCGGGTTCGTACGTCTTGCAATCAAGCAAGAACACCTTGATTCCATAATATGATAATTTACTTTGTAATAAATTACGTATAATGTATATTGTAAAAAAGATAAACATTTTTGTTCAAAATTGTATTAAACTTTATTATTTTGCACACCACCTTGATATAGGTAAAATCAGCAGTGATATAAAAATGTCATAATATTTTTAATAACATTTTCACAAATATTTAATAGTTAAAAATATAAAAATAAATATATTTAAAAAAAAAAAGGTTAGATAATTTATGTAATATACTAATATACAAAATAAATTAAAGATTTCTATTGTTTTTTAAACTTAATCTATTATTAATTTTCTACATTAGTATTTTATTTTATGATATTTATTTTTAGTCAATAAAAATGAGATGTGTAAGTTCCTGGTTCTTACACGATAAAAAAAAGTTGTGTATGTTAGATTTTAAAATCATCATTTAATATTTTTTGTGAAAATGCGTTATACGATTTTTATTATAATTTATAAGTTATAACCAACGTACGTTTATTTAATTATGAATGTTTATAGTGTATCATTTGTGATTTTTATTTTTTTTTCTTATGACATAATGATCAGTATGAGAACATAGTTTTAACTGTGTAAGAATTTATATATATTTTTTTTCCGCCGTGTATAGGAACTAACATACGTACCTACCTGCTTTTTACGGTGTAGGAACTTATATATTATGTAACTTTTAATATCGTGTAGGAGTTGACATTCTTATTTTATTTACCTGGTAGGTCTAGTGTAGGAACTTACATTCACCCGATAATTCATAATATGCTAATCGTGTACTGAATTTCGACTTAACAAATTTTAGACTTACGCGGTGCTGGCGAGACGCGCGAAATATTCGAACGGGTTGTTCTCGGGAATCAGACGCGTGCCTATTTCGGGGTCTGTCGTGCAAATTCATGCTAATCACGTGCTAAATATTGGCACAAACAGATTTCTGATTTCGCAAAATTTCCATTTTGGGCGGTGCTGGCGAGACGCGCAAAATATTCGAACGGGGTTTTCTCAGGAACCAGACGCGTGCCAATTTCGAGGTCTGTCGTGCAAATTCATGCTAATCACGTGCTAAATATTGGCACAAACAGATTTCTGATTTTCGCAAAATTTCCATTTTGGGCGGTGCTGGCGAGACGCACGAAATATTCAAACGGGTTTTTCTCGGGAACCAGACGCGTGCCAATTTCGGGGTCTGTCGTGCAAATTCATGCTAATCACGTGCTAAATATTGGCACAAACAGATTTCTGATTTTCAAAAAATTTCCATTTTGGGCGGTGCTGGCCAGACGCGCAAAATATTCGAACGGGTTTTTCTCGGGAACTAGACGCGTGCGAATTTCGGTGTCTATCGTGCAAATCCATGCTAATCACGTGCTACATTTTAGCATATCAAGTTTGTTATTATTATTAATTTTTAATGTTGGGTGGTGCTGGCGAGACGTCTCTCCATCACCGCACATCATTTTTTGTCATACAGGTGTAAATTTTGTCATGCAAATTTTGGCGATAGTCGTGCAAATTCATGCTAATTACATGCTAATTAACTGTAAAAAAAAAATTAAAAATTATGAATGGGTGGTGCTAGCGAGACGGTCGTAACTCGACTGAGATAATATAGAACGTACCTGAGATAATATTGAAATGCGACGGAGATATTATAAAACGCTACTGAGATGATATTAATCGTTACTGAGATGATATAATTCGCGACTGAGAAGATCGCAAAGTGTGACAAACTAGAACTTTGATCTATCTTTCCTGAAGCTCCTGAGTTACGATTAAAATATAATTCATAGGGCTCTGAATACCCTCACTGAATTATCTAAATATAACAGGTTTCCCGACCACGTTACACTCTAATATACTCTTCTAATGCTAGGAGTTTATCGGCCTTGGACTCCCCCCCGTCTCAATACCACGTTTCGATAGTTCCCTGTTAATATCGACAATATTTAACTCACTAATGCATTTACTAACCATTGTGTAGATTAAATTTAATTGCTATTAGCTATCTAATTAAATTATGATGAATACGAAATTAACATGAATCAGGCCATCGCTTTTACAGATATTATGTACTTTCCAACGTATAAATAGCCTAAACCAAGTTTAGCATTGTAGGATTTACGATATATTATGCAAATTTTTCCACAATTTACCACCTTAGATTGGACAAACCCTGAATATTTAATTTAAATAAAAAGTCAGAATAAAACTATTATTAACTGATATGATCAGAACACCTATCGTATTTTCTTTTAACCTGATAATATGTGCTAATTTACTTTAATTTAAGTATAATTATTTTTTATCAAAATTAACACTTACCTACTCCTTTTCCAACTGCGCCACTTGTAGGTGTATAAACGGTTTGTAATAAATGGTAGACACTTTTATGTGGAACGACGACACTTTTATTTATACAATATAATAATGTAGTTAATATCACAGATATAATATAGTTAAATACGTGTAATGTCGAAAACGGTCCGGCAAAAGCTGCCTTGCCTTCACCGCGCTGTCCGGGCTGGTTGTCAGTCGTGATCTCGTGGACTTCGATAGAGAATCTATCTTGTACCGTTGTCTTTGCGATAACGACTTCAACAGGTTGTTTTGATCAAAGATAAAATACAGGTGTAAAATTATACCCAATCATAATATGACTAATTTATTTATAATGCGTTATCACAGATTTGGTGTACATGCACTGATGCCGACGTTTTATCTATCATATACGAATATACAAATTTGTATTTGCAGTCGCTCTAACAGACCATAGAAATAATCTTTAACTTTAGTAAAATTACGGAGGGGAAGGATATAGACCCAAAAGCACCCCCTAACTACGTCACTGGTATAATATTTACAAAAAAAATAGATTTCCGTTTTCTGAAACAAAATTTTTGCATCTATCCCTAAAATGCTGTTTTTTTTAATTTCTTCTCTGCTCAATATCTTTTTTTTTTTGACGATGGACTACAAGAAAAACTTGAACTTGGACTGTTTGTAAAATTTGTGCCTGAAAAGTGGAAATTAATCTCAGCGGCCAATTGGACAGCGGTAATCCATTCAATTCGTCAGTGGCCGGGACTGCCAACCAGACACAGTTCACGTTGGACTACCATCGCCAGTTGGTGGTAATACGGCTACATACGTAAAAAAAAACACAAAATTTTCACAGAATATATTTCATGAATGTGAAATTTTTCTAACGTACCAAAAATTATATTATTTCTTTGATTTTTTCCTGCCAGCCAATTATGAAATTTACATAACTATATAAAAAAGAAGAAAATTATTGCTTAAACATTTTTACCAAAAATAAAATATACTAAAAAAAGTATTTTAATTTTTCAAATTTTTTTCGCGTGCCACGGATTTTTCATCCCTGAGTTGTATATGGTCATATACTTACTTATTGTGCGAATTTTTTTACATTGTATATTTCAAAAAAAGAAAATAATACAATTATTATGTCAAGAATTTTTTATAATTAAATAAAACACATTTTCGTTTGTTGTCTATACTTAAGTATCATATGTATTATACCTATTATATTATATAGATAAACGTTAAAATATGATAATAAAAATAAAATTATAATTTATAATAAGTTATATTATTTAAGCATAAATGTGGGTAGGATTATATAATTGATATATCAAAATATTATAAACTCTTATTTAGATCGACTAGTATTTTTAGTCCTACGATAAATACCATTAAATCAAATTTAAATATCAAGCTATATTCGAAGTATAACTACTAGATTGATTATCTTTAAGCTTTAGTAGTAACATATTGCTTAATTCTTAAAACCCTAAAGCACACTCTTAACGGTCAAAAAGACCGGGCTTTTAGAATATTGATCATTGTTTCGAAAATACGAAATATTAACTTACTGCAACCTAGGTACCTTCTAATTAGGTGATAAACTAAAATTAGATACAGCTCCCAACTGTATACGATCTGATGTAAGTAATATAGAAGTGTTCAAAGTTCATTACCGGACATTACGTATTAATTTACGGTCGAAAGACCGTGTGCGTGATCGTAAAAAACCTAGTATGGGTTATTTTTAAACTGTGTTTCTAATAATTGCTGCTCGATAAACGAAATTGATAGTTATTTTATTTTCATTGTGACTGGTTAGTTGACTATAATATACACCATACTGTGTGTGACTAAAAAGACCGCGTTCGTGTATTCTCTTGAATATTTAAACGGGTTTTTGCAGAAGGTAGGTACCGATAGCAAACGGTTTACTAAACATCGTTTTGCCGATAATTGTATGTAAAAAGTGTTTACTTAAGTGTTTGATCCTATTGACTTGTTCAGGGGTTTAGTGCTTCTGATACCCTTGATAGTAAATATTCACTTTTGAAAATTAATAAACTTCATAATATGCCAATCAGGTGGTATCAGTAAGCAGCCAGCATAACATTTTCTTTCGTTACCACTGCGAAAAACACTTCTTATGTTTATAAAAAAAATTGTTTATTTTGTGTATTTATGCTCAGTTTATAATTCAGGGAGGTTGTTTATAATTTATAAGTTATAACATATAACTTCTTGGTAACATGTAACTTATCAATGTAATGATTATAGTTATTTATAAAACGTATCATCGCTGATCGAATTAGATGAAAAAATTGTTTTAATAACTTTCAAATATTAATTTTGTGTTAATGATTTAATTTAAATTTTTAAAGACTATTTTACAGTCAAATATTGTTATTACATAATTGTATTTTAAGTTTTATCAAAAATGGTTGACTTTATAATATATTTTATTTAATTATATGTATTTTATAGAATAATTTATACACAAAAATCAACCGTACCCTAATTAGCATGACTGATAACCACGGTCAATGTTAGACAAATGCGAACGACACTTGTCTTGTAAATTAAGAACAAATCAACTTACGAGATTATTTCTTCGGATATTCTGCGGTGTGTGAGTGAGGTTCGACGATTAATAAGGTGACATTGGTGGCATTAAATCCTGCTTAAGTTGACGTATTCTTTTTTTGTTTTACCTATGTAGCCGTATTGGCACCACCCGGTGGTGGTAGTCAAACGTGAACGGTCTCTGATTAGCAGTCCCGGCCACTGCCGAACTGAATGGATTACCGCTGTCCACTGAGGCCGGTGAGGTTGGCTTCCACTTTTCCGGCACAACTTTTACAAACAGTCCTGTGTCAGCGTTCAAGTTTTCCTTGTAGTCCACCGTCACTACAAAAAAGTATTGGGTAGAGAAGAGTATTAAAAAAAATGGCATTTTAGGGATTGACGCAGGAATTTTGTTTCGGAAAAGGGAAATCTAATTTCATTTAGTACCAGTCACTTAGCTAAGGGGTATTGGGTGCCTAAAGCTTCCCCCTTCGAAATTGTACGAACATTAAAGATTATTTCTATGGTCTATCAAAGTTACTGCAAATATAAATTTGTTTATTCGCATAGGAACTGAACCCAATACGAAACCTCGGCATCAGGGCATGTACACCAACTCTATGTAAACACATTATAAATAAAGCAGTTATATTATGATTAGATATAATTTTAAACCTGTATTTTATGTTTGATCAAAACAACCCAAATCACTGTTTTAATAATCTGTACAGCTTACATTTGACAGAGCTTAAGAATAGGTAAATTTACGAGAATTTAACAAGTCACGATCAACACCGTGTAGGATCAGCTAGTCTATAGTATATTATAAATAGGCAAAGTCTGTATGTTATTATAGACTGCGATACTGCTCGACTGATTTTGAAAAAATTAGAAATTTTTCTTAGAGATATGAACCTAGAGAGTAGTCTGCACTAAATTCGAAAATATACCCAGCCGAAGTGCTATATTTAATCGGCAGTTACAGGTTTATAGCCCATATATAATAAATAAATAATATCAAATAATATAGATAAAAACTTAGAAAAGCGAATCTAAATGGTATATACAATTGTAAAACATATAAAAAAAATATTACAATATTAAAAATCCAACTATTTGTCGTAGTTATGGCTCATAGGTTTTATAAATTCGAATCATGTGAGCCGATCAGATTTGTATTTCTTAATTTTTGATTGATTAATTTCTTTATGCTTGTATGCTATCGACATTTCTAAAAAATTTCCACTATTGATTTTAACATAAATGTCAACTTTAACTTGGAAAACAATATTCAATCATGGCACGATAGACGGTAATTTTGTATTGACATTTTTATTAAAGTGCGAGTGAAATTATTAACATGTATTTTTATTTAATCTAAGACTTGAAGAGTTCAATTCCCAAAGCTTAGAAGGAAAAGAAGTGTCTTCTGAAATATAATGTTCCGTATATTGTATCCATACATTCAGCGCAATTATGGATTATAACTTATCTTTATCGGCGAGATTATAGTGTATATTTAATTTAGAATATGGATTTTCCTCTACTTTTAAATGGAATGCATTTTGTTGTTTTTTTTTTTGTTATATTAGTAGACAGTGGTAAAAAAATTTTCGTTTACTATGAATAACATTTCTTTGAGCGAAAACCAAATCACTCTTTTTTGTGTTTGGGTAAAAAAGGTCATTTGGGTGAAAACCAAAAGGTCAAGTTTGGGAGAAAACCGATCCTTCCACAAAGCGAAGTACATCGATGCCAATTTTCCAGTTAACTGAGGTACGTTAAACATTTCTAAGATACATCTATAGACCTCCTTATTTTATATTTGTTCATTTATTACAGGGTGAATTATCCACTATGGATACCAACAAATTGTATTTGAAATATTTAGACATAAACATGTATTTATTGGTGGAGGTCAAATAATTTTATGTTTTAATAATCTATATTGAATAAATATTCTTACAAAACACACTGTATCTCAGTATTGAAATACACGTACCCAAATGAATCAAAACGGTAGGAATAAAAATTATATACCTTTTATAATGTCACCTAGGAGCATCGGAACCAAATTTGCTATTACGCTCGTGGATGGATTCAGTCCAGGAATGGAATTGATCTCAATCAAATATGGGATAAAGTTATCCGCAATCAAGAAATCAGCTCCATACAACTGAAAAGTATTGTCTCTGTAAAACGAAGTGTCGGTTGCAGCTTGTAACACAGCGTAAATACTTTCGCTCATCCCAGGAAAAATTAATTCATCCCATACGTATTCTTGTCCAATATTTCTGAAATAGGTATGTAAAAGGAATACTATTCAGTTTCATGGAAATAACCTACAAAATTATATATTACATATATCAGATATACGAATATGACGAATTGACCCAGCAGGGACCAATAATGTAAGTGTTATACAACACACTTTGTATAATATTAAATAACGACTGTGAAGTGTTGTTTTATTATTTTTAATATAAAAGATTATCAATAGCAATATATTTTTTCATTGAGTGTAAAACCGATGGACGAGTTTTACGTTGACCGACGTTTTGGCTGAAGTCACAGCCTTGCGACGTTGCGTTATTCGTTTTTATTTATTTAGAAGGTCGTTACTAACTACTAAGGTCCTTTTAAAACATCTTCCGCTCTTTATAACTTGAGATGAACGGATGAGCAGGTAATTAAAATATTATGTCGGATAGATGGATTTGAATAGAAAAGACAATTTTAACTGTGGAAATTATCGTTATGGAGAGAATTAAGATGTAGGTTGTGGTGTATGCAATTACACTTTGAAGACAAAGACCACTTTGTCTGTATTCCGAAAATTCCCATGTTATTATTTTTAATTAATAGTTTTTTTTTTTAAATTATTATTTGAATTAATTGAAAAAAATATAAAGTGAGGAGTTATAACTAAGTGAGTAAGCAAATATTTACTAAACAGTTTTTTTATCAAAAGACTTCGTTCGACTTGTGGGTTGTGACTTAACTGATCAATATAGATTCTAAGAAACAATTTATACTCTACTTCATATGTAGTTGGTCGTTGACCGTTTACAGTGTACACTGTAGCACGTGTATGGGGGGTGGGTCCCTTGGCTAATAGCCTAATGTTATAGTATTTATTTTTTGTTTTTTAAATATTCCCTAACATTGTAATCGAAACTTGTTGTATCTTAGTAGCTTGTACATTAAATAATTGTTAATAATTGCTTAAAAAAGCAATTCAATGTAAGTATATACTCTGGGAAAGAACATAAAAACAGTAGTTAAATACATTGTTTTTAACCCCTTCCCTCCTACAATAAAACCTGGTAGTCACCACTGGTGTTTGTTATAAATGGTCATAAGTGAAAATACAGGTGTGGCACTGATACGCTTATTATTTTACGTACCTCCATACAGTCCACTGAATTTCACTTGAGAACATTAAGTGCTAACGATTCTATTACCACGAAAAAATAAGTTTTTTTTCACTTAAACAAACAATTTTAATATGACATCTTAATGCCCATAATAATTTGTATTCTGAAAATTATATTAGACCAGAGAACATTTAAGATTCTGACTGAAGCGATGAATATATTGATTATACAATGATTTGTTTTTTGACTCTTATCAACGTTTATGGCAGTAAAACAGCTTTGATTTTCATCACCAGTATCTTATTGGATGAGAAAATGAATCTAGTTGGTGCATTGGGGAGGTCAAAAACGAATAACTGTAGAAACTTTACATGAAAATTTGACTGAATGTTTATATTTCCATTGTCTATACACTATAACATTTAAAAAATGATAAGGTCAAAATTATAAATTTCACATTTGAAAAATATTAAAATCCATAATAAAAATCTGTGCAATACAAGATTCCTCATAAATTTATACATTTATTAAAAATAAAAAGTTAAATTAAAGTTTTATAAGCGGGTTAAGTTCATATTTTTACAACATTGAATATTCACTCGATTTCTCATTAAGCAGTTTTCTAATTTTGTTTTAATTAAAAAATGAATAAATTTCAATACATGAATCGTTTTGAGCTGTTAACGGAGAATTTCAGATTTCAATTTTAGATTCTGAGTGGAACGATAAATGTATTGATTTTACAATAATGTGTGTTTTTATATTTTTTTTTATTTTTTTATTTTTGTGTATGTGTACACGATAAGTAGTCAAAATAATACTTCGATTTTCAACTTCAATATCTTGTTCGATTGGAAAGTGAATATCGTTGGTGCATTGGGGAGGTCAAAATTTAAATTTCCCAGTAGTTTTCAAAAGCGCAAAAACAAAAGAAAA